>MU223089.1:7455259-7471793 GCA_018584345.1 Thuja plicata
TATGCAGAGTTTCAATTCTTGGATCAATTCGTTGGATTGTGTCAACCTTGTCTCTTTTCTGCTTGTCTGTATGTGTCTTGATTGTTGATGGATTAACTGTGGATGATTTTATTCCTCTTAATCAGTCTTTTCACAGCATCTACTTGCAGAAGAGTATGTCTTCTTGCAGGTTGTAACTAGTGTTTTATTGTTTAAAGCTGTTAACTATGTAGAAGTCTTTCCTTTTAACTGATTTATTCATGACCTTGTTATGAAATATTTATGCATGCCTATACAAGGGACTTGTGTTTTACTTACAATTCAGAGTTAGTTGACCCAGGAGTTTATCCTGTGTGTGTTATGTTTTCATGTCATTTTCGGTGCATCACCTAGTAGGTAGTTTGCTTTCAGTCATTTCCCTTTCAAAGCAATCCTTCTATCCCTTTCCCTCAAAAGTTTTAACTTCCTATTTAAGAATAAAATTAAGGTGATTATCCAAGAGGAACCAGCCTAGAACCTGGAGGTCTCATCTTAGTTAGCATAGGTCCCACAACCTGGAGATGATTCCCTTGTTATACTGGATTATCAAGACCAAGAGAGCTTGAGATCAGAGGCGCAAATTCAGTGTATAACAGGTACACCTAGGAAGTTATAGGGGTCTTTGGTGCAGGGCACCCAAGAAACACCAGGCATGGATAGGAGTCTTCATGGGTTCATCTTCACATATTTGTAATCATGGTTAGATCCTAGAAATCAACCATTCAATTTGATTAGATTGGTCTCATTGTAAAGTCAATCCATCTAAGGTGTCTTTATAAACCTAAGGTTGATTAGACTCAAAACCTATGATAGGATATGTAGGTTTGATATTTTTGGTCTAATAAAGGTGCTACTAGAGGATCTAAGGGTCTTCTAATTCCTTTCAATAGGTCTAGAGGTCATAATAGAAACATTTTGCAACATTGTAAAAATTTGCACAAATGTTGTTGAGCAACTTTTAAAAGTTGCTATGAAATTTTATTATTATTTTTGTTTCAAAACATTCATCATGGGATCAACCCATAATATCCAGAAAATCTAGTTGTCTAGGTAAACACTAGGGGAGACCTTTTCTTTTCTTGTGAAGCATCAAGAACATTTTGGCGCAAGTCAGACCGAAGTGAACTCCGAAGGTGCACTAACCTAAATTAGACAAAAAAATTTGGAGAGCCATACCTCAGACCTCATGAGAGATATCATAGATCAATGAAGAGCACAAGGACCATCTTAGGAAGTCCTACAAGAATGTAGCTTAGTTCTGGGAGATTCCACTCAGATTCCATTTGCCGACCCGATCTCGGTTGGTGTAAAAAGTTACATTGTTGCTCAGTTGAAAGTTGCTCAATGGTGCATCTTTCAAACCATTCATCATGGGATAAAAATGTCAGCTCCATCAACTTTAGTTGGTCAGGAAAACACTAGGGGAGACCTTTTTCACTTGTGAAGCATCAAGAACATTCTGGCACAAGTTAGACTGAAGTGTTCCCAAGGTGCACTAAGCCAAATTGGGCAACGATTTTTGGAGAGCCATATCTTGGACCTCATAACAGATATCAAAGATATGTGAAGTGAAAAAGGATCACCTTGGGAAGGCCTACAAGGAAGTAGATCAGTTCTGTTAGATTCCACTCAGATTCCATTTGGCGACCTGATCTCGGTTGGTGCAAAAAGTTGCATTGTTGCTTAGTTGAAAGTTGCTCAATGATGTATCTTTCAAACTGTTCATCGTGGGACCAAACTGTCAGCCCCATTAGCTCTATTTGGACGAGTAAATGCTATGGGAGACCTTTTTTTTCTTGCAAAGCATCAAGAACTTTACAGCGTAAGTTAGACCAAAGTGTACCCAAGGTGCACTAAGCCAAATTGGGAAGAAGTTTTTGGAGAGCCATATCTTAGACCTCATGAGAGATATCAGAGATCTGTGAAGTGAAAAAGGACTACCTTGGGAAAGCCTACAAGAATAGTGTTCAGTTCTGGGAGATTCCACTCAAATTCCATTTGGCGACCTGATCTCGATTGGTGCAAAAAGTTGCATTGTTACTTAGTTGAAAGTTGCTCAATGGTGCATCTTTCAAACTGTTCGTCATGGGACCAAACTGTCAGACCCATCAGCTCTAGTTGGCCGAGTAAATGCTAGGGGAGAACTTTTTTTTCTTGTGAAGCATCAATAATGTCCAACACAAGTAAGACCAAATTGTTTCCAAGGTGCACTAAGCCAAATTGGGCAGCAATAGAAGTATTCAGACGTCCATAAAGCATAACATATAACACCATAATTTTAATTGTAGATTATACCTATTACTTTGGTTTGAAAAAATATTTTCAAGGTAGATGCTTTGGAAAAGATTAGGTCTATTACACATGACAACACATGAAAAATATATAAGATATAAAATAACATACATACAACACATGAAAAAGATGTAGTATGAAAATAATACATACATACAATGCATGGAAAATATATATTATATAAAAATGAACATATATACATAAATATAATGCATGACAAAGATACATACATAAGTACATACATAAATACATAATATCAAAATGAACATACATACATAAATACTACACATGAACCATTATTATAATTTAGAGAAACATGAGATATTCACTGCATGAGTCATTGTTATAATTGTAATGAATTGTAATTCACTCATATCCTCTTAGTTAAATGGTACACAGTAAACTATACAAAATGTGGCCCCTCGGTATATACAAATCAACCCATGGCCACTTTTATATACAATTTGATCTTCTTTCAATATACAAAATGTGGTCTCCAAATATGCATGTAGACCACTTCATAGTCATTTATATTTACAAAAAAGCAAAGTTAGATTGTTTCGCAAAATTTATATACAAAATTGTAGAAACAATTCTACCATTTTGTAGAATGATTATTCATGATGGCCCAAAACTAATTGAGTGAACCTTCTAAATAAGCTCTAACCCTTATTGTGTCATGTATTGTCTCATGTTCAGATTTATGATGTTTCCATAAATTATTCTTATGAGGTCTACCAATAATTTGTCAATTCAATATTCGCTGTAATAAGAAGGTTCGAGTAATGCAAAATATGTCTATGTGTTTCATAGTCCTCAAACAACCACTTCTTGGATTTTTTGATAGGGTACTTGCATTTCATAGAAGCATAAATTAATACAAAATTCAACATACAAAGTGTAATAGAATGATGTTAAGAGGTCTCAAAGTTGTGAAACAAGAACACATTATATTTTGATAGCGTACCTTCTAAGCCATGTTCCTGTCACAACAACAGATCCTATTGGGTACTCAATACCCTCTCCATCAATGACTATAGTTCAAAATTTCTTTTTTCCCTCAATACAATGACACATTTAGTAATCAATCCCTTCCTCATTGTTCTAATCTACAACAATTGCATATACATGACCTGCAATTTATAGAGGGATAAGTTAACACCCTAAACACTCAACCACCTAATAAAATGAGTTCAAGTAGGTTCAATAGAGTTCATCTCAAAATGAAGAATAAATTGAGAAATTACTTGGTTCAACTAGGTCAGATATGTGATCAAAATCCGCTGATGCTTCAAACTAGCTCAATTGTAGTGCTCTCGGAAGTTGATATGTATCAAGCTGTTGCAAAGGTGTATAAGACCATTCATCAACCCACTCTTTTGATTCAAATTCCTCCCAATTAAAATTCATACAAGACAAGCAAAAGCATGCCATTAATCTAGTATAAATACCCAGTGATGCTACATTTGAACTTCTAAATGAGTGCATGTCACTTGATCCTGTAAGTGTACAACAATCTAGATAGTTTTCAATGTTTGACTCGCCTATCAACCAAAAAAATCTATTAACCATAGACTTAACTTCATTACCTATTCCCATCATAGAGTTGCACCATCACACAATTTTTTCTGCATTTATTAACTTTGCACCACCTTCGTACTTTAATTCCTCTCTAGAAAGAGCTCTTTTTACACATGCACCTGCAGCATCATGCTCACCTTTTCCATGCCCCACCTTGGTGAAATTCCAAAAATGTTAAACGCCACTTGTCACATGCATCCTACTCAACCAATAGAACATCCTTGCATTCTGGAATTGTGAGGTGCAATTATCTAACCATATTATGTGTTGGTTGTACCCAATACCTCTTTCCCTTAAATTATCATAGAAAAATTTGAAGCAACCTTGCACAAACTCTGATAAATGTGTGTAATTTTCACTGATGTAGAAGTGATACTTTCTTAAAACCTTTCTATCTGCATCTATGCTATCATGTGCATGCAAGAATTCTATATGTACAAAGATCGTCACTTGTATAGAATGGTAATACAATGCTTGCACTTCATTATGAGGTTGAAGTGTATAATTCTCATCCAAATCAATAATGGAGACAATAGTACCAAAGGGAAAAGTGTCCTTACATATCTTGAATTGCTCATCCAACCACCTAGTTCTATGTGAATGACGTATGTACTCATAAACTAGTTTCTCTTGGAGAATCTTCATAAAATCAGCTACGCATATATCACTTTTCACTAACTCACACCTCTTATGTTCTTTTCGATCTTTTAGACCATAAGTTACTGTCTTGTATTTTCCAAAAGAAACTAGAGTATTTCCAATCTCATTTGTGCTCTCTCGATGGTGACATATCCCCAACTTTATCATACCACCACATGCACTACAAGATCCATTCAAACACATCATCTTATAATAAATGCAACCATAATCTCAATTTCATAATACACTTGACATAAAATCTGTTGATGACGTAGGAGGTGCTTGAAGACCACATTCTTGCAAAATAGTGTTAGTGTGAAAAGTACAAAATAATGATGATATATATCATAATGCATGGAAAATTCAATTTGTAACCTACAAAAACATGTGGTGCTTGCATGATTAATCTTGATGTAAAAGGATTTTGCCATTTCAAAAAATGTTTGACTAATTTTAATTTGAGTAACTCTTTGGAGGAATCTTTCATAAAATTGTGTTTGTGTCATATCCAAAAACCGTTTTGGATGTGGCATATGATTTATATATCTGATTCTCCTCCTAACAAAGTCTCTTTGGTTGGGTGAAACCCTTGTGTTGTCATGCCAAAACTTTTCAATTAATGTTTTTAATGCATTAACAACAACCTTGTCCTTGTGTAGGAGTCTACTCGAGAATGACCAAAGAGAATTAGTGTTTGGATCCTCAATTTGTCTCGCCTGTGTAAGGCTCTCTGTAATGTTGATATACCTATCCTTAATGACTTGCTTGTTTTTCTTACTATATGAGAGTTTTTCATTTCCTTTCCCATTATAGTTGATGGGAGGATACGTCGAGTAACATTATCATCTTTACTGCATGATTTTGAACCAACGGCTTGGTATGCATCAAATAGATTTCTCATAATGGTTCTCTCAGAACTATTTTCATTTGTTCTCAACACCATAATTCTCATTGTCTCTCTAAATTTCAGATTCTTAATCATTTCAACAACTACTTGTCATCTTCCGCTTTGATTTAATTTTTCAAAAGTTATTCCAAATCTTTTTAACAATTCTTCTACAATTTATTTTTGATATTTTATCATGCATTGGCCTCAACATATTTGCATCAATTTCAATTAGAAACTTTGGTTTTCTACAAATTATTCTAGGAGGCGTTAACATAGCTGCATGCTCTACATTTTCATTAGATGAATTAGGTGCATTTATCCCCATCATTTCAATTGGTGTATGTTGAACATTTTCATTTTCATTATGTGCATTTTGTTCATTAATGACATTGAATTGAAATGGTGCATTAGATGAATTAGGTTCATCACTTACATTGCATGCATTTGATGATGTACCTTTTCGTATTCTCGTCATGCACTCCCTTTGTCTTTCTTTTTCTGTTTCTCATTGTTCAATTGTTCCTCTTTTGTTCTTTCCCATTGTTCAAATTGAATGGACCCTGTGAATAATATCGTGAACATAGAATAACATGTGAACATCAAATCCAAAAAATAATAAAAAATTAACCATTTTATTGAAATATGAACTTATAATCTTAAAATAACATGAAAAACACCAATAAACAACATAATTTAGTCATTGCAAAGAAAAAACATGCAAAAAAGTGCAGACTTGACCGTTACCAGCGTAAAAAAATAGAAAAGCAACAGTGGGACCAGGGCAACACGAAATAACTATTTTTAGACTATTGAAGAAAGCAATGTTCCTAATTCAACAGAACTTAATCGGGTTATGAGAACATAAAGGCTCAATGTTCCTAATTCCTTAGAACCCGATCGGGTTCTGAAAAACTAAGAACAAAGGAGGATTGAGAGAGAGAGAGAGAGAGAGAGAGAGAGAGAGAGAGCATAATTTTTACTTCTTCATACCCCGATCAGGTTTTGAAGAAGTGACAATTGTGCATTTTATTCTCTAGAACTCGATCGGGTTATGTAGGACTTGAAAAATTACTTTTTCCTCTTTAGAACCCGATCGAGTTATTTTATATTTAGAAACACAATCAGGTTATGGCTTGGGAAGAGGCTTGTAAAATGACCCAAAGGCTTGGAGGCTCATTTTCCCTCCATTTTTGTTCTTTTAGACATTTTTTCATCTTGTAAGATGAATTTTGGACTTTATCTTCATCAGCTAATTTTTAATTTGTCAACATGGCAGCTCTATAATTTTCACCATAATCTAAAACGTCTTCTTAGCTTTCTAACCATATAAATTTTTCTATTTTTGGACAACATTAGCTTAGTAAACTTTAATTTTCTTTACTAGTGTCTTGGCAGTCCTCATACACATATGTCTACCATTTGTTTAATAAATTTTGATATACTTAACCAAATTACAAATAAATTACATATTATTGTTCTACAATTGATTCTATAAACTTTAAAAAAAAGTTTTCATTTTTGATTATTTTGATGCAAGTTATGCTCAGGGCACGAACAGGTACCAAATTTTCAGGATGCGGTCACTTCAAAAAATCACAAAAAAAAAAATAATCATCACAAAATTACAAACAAATACACAACTTCTAGATCTCACTCTTACCTATCATCCTACCAAAAGGGATTTGAAAAATACTGAATATAACTATATCTTTTATACAACGTACAGAAACAACTATGTTATGTTTTTATGAAAAAATCAAGAACAGGTTTTCATGAGCGTGAGGTTTGACCCTCTTAATCTTATCGGTTTTTAAATTTTTTTAGTATTTAGGAAACTAGATTCAGAGTACTATAATTTTTTTTTACACATCTTCTTATTTTGAGTGCATGCCCCTCAAACATCTGTTCCAAGTTCAGGTTTACCTGATTTCATATAAAATGTGTCCACTTATACCCCCCTTTTTGGTTCACAACTTGGTGCACTTACCCTAGACATTCTTATGTATGCATACAACACAAATGTGAGTTGTACACGCATAATTTTATATATATATTTTTGTTTGAGAAAACTGAATTGAATACAAGCTTAGGTCTTATGTGTAGATTATTAGGGGCAAATGACCAATATGGGAGTTGTGGCTCATAAGAAATAGTGTGACCACCCTACAGGATTCCATCCACCTCATTTTATTAATAATAGATTTATTTAACACCTTTTCTAATCCTACCCAAAAATAAAACAATAGCAACTAAAATAAAATATAGATACCAAAGAGTCAACCTGTCCTCCACCTATTGGCCCATAATGTGCTAACCTTAATTAAAAAAGTGAGTGAATAAATTCTCAATATATTGAGCCACTACAAAAACCTTCTAATAATTGCAAAAAATAAAATTTAAAATCCAAACATTACATAGTAAGGAAACGTTCATGAGAGGGAACTACAAATAGTAGGTGACTTGAGAAAAAGTAATATTATATACATATAACTAGAAATGAATAGTAAATACAAGGAGCAAGGTAGGGGCAGGGCCTTGAATTTCCTATTGAAATTTATCTTGGATGGGGAAAGTGAATGATACCCTATTCATCCTACATAAGGAAATAAGTTGTATGGAAATGGTATTTCATCTATTAGCATTTGGTTAAAGAGATTAAGGAAAGTTCTGTCGATATTCTTTGAGATAATTATTATAGGGTTTTGGATTAATTTAGGTGTAATATTTTTAGCCAATAGGCTATATTTCATTGTTTTTTGAGCTTGAACCTATCTCACACTCAAAATCATCTCTAGTGTTATGTAAACTTTGTTAGAAAATAAGCTAGGAAAATATAACGTCTCTTCTAATGACTAAACTTCATCAGAAAGAAAGTGAAAAAAGATGGTGGGAAAATATACATGTAGAAGAAAGTACATTTTCAAATCAAATTAGATATATTTCTATTTTTTTAGGAGTCTTGGTCATCCAAGAAGGGTCCATCGGCTTTACAACATAGCCCAAGAGCGAGTGAAAGACATGAGGTAATCAGCAATTCAATTGAAAACAAATTACAGTTCAATATTTAGTTATTTTGAGAACTCTAATATATTTTTTGAAAAAAAGTAATCTAATTCAACATTTGAATTATTGTTGTACAACCATCAACATAGCTTCACACTACTTTGAAGAGGCTCAATTTTGATGATCCACCACAGTCATAGAAATTGATAAAGACATATAGTGCTATTTGTGGTCATTGAACTACTAATTTATGTATATCTTCAATATTTTTATTGTATATATCGACCTTGACATGGCACATGCCACATTTTTGTAACTCTATTATTGACTTGACATGCCATTTTTGTATATCTACACAATTATTGTTCATTTTCATATATATGAAAGGTAATATTTGATCCAATTTGTTCATTGTGTGCATATATTTGTACGTCAAAACTTAAATATTTGCAATTGAAATGTGATCCAATTTGTTCATTGTGTGCATGTCTTGGTTAAAGAGACTACGTAATTTTATCGGTATTCTTTGAGATTCTTATTATAGGGTTTTGGGTTAATTTAGGTGTAATAGTTTTAGCTAATAGGCTATATTTAACTGGTTTTTGAGCCTGAACCTATCTCACACTAAATTTTTTTTCTAGTGTTGGGTAAACTTTGTTAGAAAACAACCTGGGAAAAATTTAACGTCTCTTCTAACAACTAAATTCCGTTAGAAAGCAAGTGGGAAAGTATGGTGGGAAATGATATATGGAGAAAAAAAAATATTTCCAAATCAAATTATATATCTTGTATACAATCAAATAAAAACTTGCAATCAATATTTTCATTTATAGCTAAAGAGTTCCATATTATTAGATTTTCTTTTACTAGGTTCTTAGCCAATATATTAAAGCAGCAACTATCTAGAGATTAGTTTGGTTTTATCTTTGTTATTCTTCAATCCCACATGAATCAAAATAATTGTATAACTTTCTTTCCACTAGTATTAGATTATCATTGGACCACCTAGCATTTGATACCTATTATCAAGGAAATTGGATTAACACTAGGGTAGGATAGTACCACCATCCATTCTATTTCTAGTGGTCTAGTTAGTAGTCCATCTCTATACTATTTAGTAACACTTATCTGATTTTAGTAATAAGAGTACAATTAAACTAGTCATTACGCTTCACTCTCCAAGAAAAAAACTAAACTAATCATTGTAAGAAGCAACATGGGTAAGACAAATAGGCTTATGACCTATGCATCCCAAGGTCACATGGAAAAAGATCTTGTTATTCCCTTCCATCTAAGGCGGGGACTAATGTTTTTGGGTCTCTCTTTTGCATTAGTTGAAGCCTCAGAAACTGCAAAAACCCCAAAACATATGTTATATACTATGGTCTACTGATTAATATCTATTTAAATGAATTTTCCACTCCAAAATCTTGTCTTCCCATTGGTTGAGCTGATTTTTCTCGGTGATCTTTTTATTTTCTTATTCAGAAAATTCAACATAAAATTGGCTTGGGAGTCATGGCAAGTGGTGGCAATGGACGACGACTGAGAAAAAATAGAGTTTATATTTACAACCCCTCTTTGCATTTGGTCTTCAAAACGTTCTTCAAAATGTTGTTTTCTGGCATTCTCCATTCTTCAGAAGTCATTTTTGTCTGGTGGTTAGAGAGATTTGGTGATCTCTATTTTATTTGATTTACCAAAAACCCTTAATAAACTATAGTCACTGTTTGATTTATAGCGGTTACAATTGCTCATCAGGTTTTACAGACAAAAGCCAATAGAGTGATATCATATGCCCTTTAATATAGAGCTATTTGAGAATTTGTAAATTGTGAGCGCAACCACATCTCATTTTAACTTTGCATCTTTGATGATTCTCTATTGCCATAGGGTTTGTACATGAAGGTTTTCATGAAGATTTCAAGCAATGTTTTGTAGGTATGCTCCATCACTGTTCCTTCAAGTTCCACTTAAATGAAGGACTAAAAGAAATGCTTTCTTTGTCGTGCTTCTTGATGCTACACTTAATCTTTGTAAAAAAAAGAATGTTGGAGATAATGTTGGGATATGAAGCCCAATGGTCACATGACCGTTCACTTTCCTCCGTCTCTTCATATTAGAAGAGCTCTCTATCAATGGCTGAATAGTCAGGTATTGTAAATATTGGATTGTATCATTGTCTTGTACTGGATTAATATAATAGATTCCATACTTTGAGTGTGGACGTAGGCATATTGACGAACCATGATAAAATCGTGTCTATTGTACTTTTCTTCTTTGTATTGTGTTTTCATTTTGTTTCTCTATTTGTTTAATATTTACAATTGGTATCAGAGCCAAGGTGAGGCTAGAGCAGAGATGGAAGAAGATGAATTCTATTTTGTCATTGATGAATCTCTTGGAAGTTTAGGTTTGGTAGAGAATGATGTTGGGCTTGCAAAAGCTAAAGGAATTCTCCATGTGCATTGGTGGGATGACTGGGAAGATAAGCCTGAAGCTGAACTAGAAGAAGATTTAAAAGCTCTCAGATTTGAGCTTTATGCAATTCTTGAGCGCATGGGTGGTGTGCAAAGTAAGAAAAACTTCATGAAAGAATTGCGAAAGAGGGAAATGATAGACAAGTCTGGGAAGTCTATTAAGGACCTGGTGATGGTCTATTACAAAATGGATTTCTTTACTTCTGGGTTTAGTCTTGATAATCCGAATGCTTTTGCTTCCAAAATTCGTAGGATGTTGCAGCTGGATAATGAAGAAGCACTTGTTCTTGGTGAAAAATAGTCTATGAGAGACTTCATTGTAGAAGAAGATGAAAAGGTAGGTGAAAAGTTCATTGTAGAAGAAGATGAAAGGGCAGACACGAAGGTCGTTGTAAAAGAAGATAAAGAGGCAGAATATGTTGAGTCTGTTGCAGCCAAAAGAAGAGGCCTGTGTTTTGGCCAAGAAGAGGGTTAGGAGGCTGTAGATGTTGCTCATCCTGGAGACGAGGAGGCACATAGTTAGTTGATTCTGTCTCTTGAAGATGGAAGAGGTCTAAAAAAGCTAAACTGAGAGCTCAGCGTAGGATCTCTCAACAAACTCACTGCCACGCAATTTCATACTACAGTGGGTCACGACTTGGCATCCACAGATGTGGATAGTCTGCCGGACACTCCCTGCATGTTTGGGAGTAATGAAGACTTGAGTCTGCACATAGTTCATGGTATGGATGGATTGGTAACTAAGCTGGACGATAGAATCACTCCCTACGATGATTCTAACGTGGCACATTTTACCCATTCTGAGACGCAGAAAGAGGGACTTTCAAATTCTCACTTGCGTAGTCCTGCAGATACCATTTTTAGTGCAGAAAATTGGCTTCCATGTATTCCTTTGTGTGGTGGTGTTGATCCCACAAAAATTTCAGAAGTGCCACATATTGCAGGCAGTAATAATAATAAAATTGGGGAAGAGGAAGCATTGGTATATTAACGGGGGCTCTGTTCCCGCTGGAAAAATTCCTGAAAATTCCAATGATCATTGTCCTGGGCCGGAGGCAGAAGAGACAGGGAAGGCAGATGATTGCGAAGGATTCCCTAACCAACAAATATGGTCCCCTACTCCTGAAGGATCTGATCCATATTTGGTTGCTATACCAGAGCGTATGGCTACTGTGAAACACAAAATTTATGTTTTGTCTAGAAAAAGAGGGGTGGGGAAGAGCACTTTTGTAGCACAACTTTTATTTGCTTTAGCAGAGCAAGGCAAGGAGGTTGGACTTCTTGATATTGATATTTGTGGTCCTAGCATTCCCAAAATGTTTGGATTGGAAGGTCAGGAAATACATCAGAGAAATCTTGGCTGGTCTCTTGTGTATGTTGAAGACAATCTTGGTGTGATGTCTATTGGCTTTATGCTTCCAGATCCAGATGAGGCAATCATATGATGGGGACCACACAAAAATGGACTGATCAAGCAGTTTTTGAAAGACGTTTATTAGGGAGAGTTAGACTATTTGATTGTGGATGCTCCACCTGGGACTTCCGATGAACATATTTCTATAGCACAGTATCTGAAAGAAACTAATGTGGATGGTGCGTTGATAGTGACTACACCATAGGAAATATCAATAATTGATGTTAGAAAGGAAATAAATTTTTGCAAGAAGGTTGGCGTTCATGTCTTAGGTGTCATAGAGAAAATGAGTGGTATTCAACAACCCATCTCAAGTTTCATATTTAAGAAGATTGCAGATGATTAGGAGGAGAAAGATTTGGAATGGAAAGAAGTTGTAGGAAGTTTTGTTCTTGCAAGAGGAGAAGATAATTTTGACTCTGATCTGATGTGGAGAAAACTAATTTGGAGTGTGCTGGAGAAAATTTTGGCCAAGTTGAGATCTTCTCAAGCTCTCGCTATTATCTGAGTTTCAAAATAGGCAACAAGGGGTGCCACTACATGCTTGTGCAGGTTGAACTTCATGGGGGAGATTGTTGGGATATGAAGCCCAACGGTCACATGCCTGTTCACTTTCCTCTGTCTCTTCATATTAGAAGAGCTCTCTATAAATGACTGAGTAGTCATTTATTGTAACTATTGGATTGTATCATTGTCTTGTACTAGATTAATATAATCGATTCCCTACTTCGAGTGTGGAAGTAGGCATATTGCCGAACCATGATAACATCGTGTCTATTGTACTTTGTCTTCTCTATATTGTGTTTTCATTCCATTTCTCTGTTTGTTTAATATTTACAGATAATGAAAAAAATTTAAACCTTCCTTTGCTCATTTGCCTTTTTGTATATTTTCAAGCTCTACTCTCTTGAAAATATTAGGCATATTATCTTTTTTTTTCCCATGTATTCGATGCTTGAAGGTTTAAAGATTTGTCTATACTTGATCTTCATGGAAGAATAAAATGGCCTAACATTTAGGCTGTGACTTTTATCTCTGCTGTATTTCCCATTGTTTGTTGTTGACTGTAGCTTTCCTGACATTCTTTTATAGACACTTGTAAAACATGAATCATACTTGATACATCTATGCATTTCAATACTCAAGGTTCGCGTTCTTCCTTAAATCTGAACTTTTTTGGAGGAAAACAAAGAGGGTTATATTTACCTAGGGCATCTCTCATAAGAAAATTCAATTTTCAATGAGCTCATCTCATTCATACTTGTCTTCCATAAGTTGTTCAAGATCTTTTAATAACTAGAATCCCATTTCGAACATAGTACTATTGAATTTTCCAAATTTGTCTCACTTTAACTAAGTCTAGGCGGCTCCAGTTCCAGGGAGGGGGTTCTAGAAAAAATTTCATTAGGCTTGATATTACTTGCGTCCTATTTATTTTTCCTTTGTTTTAAGTAGTAACGTCAATTTTCTAAAAATTTGCACGAGATTATCTATTTAGAAAATCAACTTGTTTACGCAATAAAATATTTGTACATGTGGAATATTGTGAATTCATTCCTAAATGGCTAGAATGTATTGTCTTGGTTCTGCATAAATAATATTCGTATATATAAGTTGTGGGGACTTGTTCTCGCACATAAACCACATATATGTTGAAAGCATTCATGCATGCAAAGCTTTTCATTTCCTTTCTGCAAAAAAAACCTAGTTTTTGATCAGATTTCTTTAGAATATTAATTAAATCCTATTCCAATTAATGTGGTTGACATTGATACAAAGCAGTTCCTAAAACCAATGGTGGCCTATCAAGAGCATGGCCTTTACTTTCCTTAACTAGATTAGTGTGTGATCCACCTAGAGCATATTCTTCAGCATTCATCTCCATTCCCTGATCCAGGATTGAACCTCCAACATTAATGGCATGAACATTTTGAGATGATTTCATGTGTAGACAAAATTACCTTAGATCAGAGTATATAATTATTATAGAAAATTGTAGTCATTAACTGTGTACCCAGACAATAAACCATTAAAAAAGTTAAATTATTTGTCTTAGAGCCTTTTTGCAGTACCATACAAAATAGTATTGAATCCCTCTTTAAAGAAAGAGAATCCAAATTCAATTCATTGTAAGGGGAAGTTGTCTTCAAATTGAAAAAAATAGCACTAGGTTGCTAAACTCTATTCATGTTTCAGCGAAGCACGATCAATTTGAGACTTCCTGAATGTGCAATTTTTCTCATTCTTGGCCTTCACATTGGCAGTAAAATCAGATTTAATGTTGCACATCTACTAGAAACTAAAAGTTTCCTAGAAAGACATAATATACCAACCAAAGGAATAGAAAATATACCTCATCTCTTAAAAAACATGGTAGTTTAGAACTTAAGAGACTACAGAGGAAGTGCTTGATAAAATGGCTCAATTGAGATTCCACCTCATGCCACATGTGGTAGTTGAGAGAGTACATAAATTTCTCGATGAAAGATCTCATCTCATGATATTTTAGGCAGTTTGGAGACCACACAAATAAATGATGTGAGATGATCTCTCTATGAAATTTGATCTCATACCACTTTGGAGAACACACACATAAATGAGTTGAGATGATGTCTCTATGAAATCTCATCTCATACCAAATTTGGTAGTCAAGAGATTACACAATAGTAGTTCAACAAAATGAGTCAATGGGATGATAAGGTGGAGGTGGCCAATGACAGGAACATCGGCGATAATATGCATATCTATAGACTCTTATTATGCATATCTCTATAATCCTATTGATTTAGCTCCTCAGCTGCGTGTTCCTAAGTTGTAGATGATTAAGCTTGTCTGCTAGATAAATATTTAGTCAGATCCTTGTGTAGGCTAAGGTTTGGACTAGATGCCTTCTTCTCTGCTTTGGGAAGGTTAATCATGTATACCATATTAATATGGTCTTTTTTGGATGGTAGCCATGCATATTTTCCCTCTTTAGTACTAGCAAATGCATATGGTTTAAAGTTCAAACAAACCTCTAAAACAAAGCCATTCTATTTCTTTGGGTGTAGATTTGTAACTGCTTGTTGGATCTATTTACAATGACATGCAATACAGTTTTAGTGTGGTGTAATAAGGGAGATAAAAATATTATATCATAATAGTAAAAGACCTTGTACTTTAGCTTTCATAAAGAGCTGAATTAAAAGAGAAGATTTTCTTATATTCACCATAGACCACACAAAAAGTCTTTCAGATTTTTACCAAGGTATAGAGCTTATATTAATGGGAGCTTTCACAAATCAAGCTATCAATTGGTCTATTTTTAGATAAATTGCATCCAATGTGCTTAGCGTAAAAAATGATTTCTCAAATTATTTTAAATGTTTCGACAACTATTTAAAGAAAATTTCTATTTGTCATTTTAATCAACTTTTCCTTATATGTATTGTCGCATAAAGTATCTTGCATTAACAACATTTCAAACCTAAAACATTCAAACAAACATCATATTGGTGTATTTATTCTCACCTGTCAAATAGTTTTTTAAAAACTAGATTAATACTAAAGTAGAAAAGATAGCTATTGGAGCTAACAATTTGTCTATTCTTCTCTCATGTCTAATATATATTTTAGGTTGTATTTAAATACTCTTTTATTTTAATGAATTATGTGGAATTAATAGAAGATCCACCACAAGTTTCTTATTTAATTTTTTTTATTAATACTTGTCCTCCACTATTAAATATAATGTTTTTCATCATATATAACTTTTATGCTTTCATTTCATGACATTTTCAAATTGGTAATCAAATTGAACTATAGCTTGATACGTTGTTAAATAGAGAAATACAAAACAATTTGGATCTTGGAATCCAATCAATTCATTTACAAAATCTAATTTAAATTGAAGAAATGTTTTTTTTTGATAAAAATGGACATTGCCATTATATTATATTATTATTTTATTCTGCTTCGGAGAGGCTCAAGTAGTAAAGAAGTAATAAGAAAACCTCATTTCCTTACCATGATACTGTAGGATTTGAGAAATAAAAATCCACAGAATGCCAAGAATACCTGCATGCAAATAACCTGTTACAAGAGAGAAGCAGAAGGAGGAAAAAGAAGAACTCAGAAGTTGATCAAAATGTAAGAGCAAAATTATAATCTGAATTAATGAAAAAAGAATTACAAGGTTCAACCTATAAAGGTGAACAAAACCCTAAAGCCTAAAAAAGC
>MU223089.1:7481218-7520544 GCA_018584345.1 Thuja plicata
AGTACCTCCACTATACCTCCGTACATATTTGCACCATTATTGCAATCTTAATGAAATAACAATTTGAGGGATTTTCTTATACCTAGTCACTAATAAGGATGGTGGTAAAACGAAATAATGAATAATAAACCTTCTTAAGATATTATAATATATATTTTACTAGTGTGGTTTGTGGTCCATTGATTAAAATTTCTAATGGTAAAGTGGATTATATAAAACATCAATGCACCTACAAAAGGGTTATGTCGTAGAGTTTTGTATATAGCTTAGAACTTGATAAGGATTTCCATGGAAAGAATGTTCTTAATAGTATGGTCGATAACTTATTCCTTCCCAATTTCAAATGCAATAATTCATCCTTAATAAAAATAATTTAATAAAATATATCTAGAATAAGATAGGTTTTTTTTCAATGGTCACTCTCCCTCTTATTCCCACTCAGAATGTCACTTTGACTCCTATTCCCTCTCGTGTACGGTTGCAAGCCCCTATCACATATAGTTTATGCCCTATGGAGTCATTTGTTGGCCTAAATGATCAACCCTCTTTCCTGGATAAGGTTTTTAGGTTATGTGATCATATTTTCTTTCTCTTTAGGGTGCTAAGATGGTGTTTTATGTTTCTCCTTTGTCTCCATGTTGTGTCCCCTTGATTAGAATCCTTATCGCTATCCAATGCCATCTCTTGACACTACTCTATATGTCTATGTGGATCATTTATGCTAGCATGAACTACTGTTTTTAATTAAAATTAATTGTTTGCAAAGGCTTCTCTTGGTTTGCAATCAATGAAATTCAATATATTTAAGCCTTTTCTCTTAGAACTGATATCATTAATAATGAATATTATTTTTTTCCCAAACTATGATCTATGATTTCCATGATTTTATGACTGTGTCATTCTAGTGTGAATCACTACATCACAAATATTTATGGCTCCTTCATGGATGGAAGGATTGAGATCTACCATCTTTTGAACGGTCTATTTATTTTCTCCCTTGGTTATATCAATGAACGAAACTTTACTCTCACTTATTGTTTATTAATGTGAGACCATCATACCCTTTCAATAAACCTCAGACTTGTGTCTAATTTCATCAATTCTAAGAGACATTTTAATGAATATTTCTCTCGTCAGACTCATAAGATAATCTTTTTTTTACTCCTTATAATCACTCTTGTTTAGTGTAATCAAACTTTAAGTTTTGATTGCATCGTACTCTCAAACACAAAATTTCATGAATAGGAAGAACTTTAAGTTATGATTACACATTATCAAGAAGAACATGTGAAATTGGGACTTTTACTCTTGATTGCATTAGTATTAGTCACTACCAGGTGTAGTTGTATCTTTTAGTTCTGACGGTATAATGTCTTTTCCTTGATCATGGACCAGTGTAATTGGGAATTTTAATCCCGATTACACCTAGGAACACATATATCTTACCCTTAATTGCAATGCAGTTTTAAAACCCCAAAATCTTAAATTGGTCCTTTTGTAGGCATGTTTTCCCTATTTCATCTATAGTTAAGATTTTTCTCTTTTGTCTCATTTTTGTGTAAAACTGCAATCTAACCTATGAAAGCCTTAGTATCCACCACTAATTATCCATTTTAGATGCCTTCATTCATGCTTCATGCTTATCACCTTGATTTTGTAGAGAGCGCTTCTCTTGATGAAAAATTACTACACTAAGTAGGAAGATGGGGTGGGATTTCCCAGGCAAAGGACATAAGAACTATCAATGGTGCACTTTAGTGTTCCTAAATAAAGTGCCTTCACCAAGCCTAAATACGTCGAGCATGAGTCACCTTATAATAGCATGAATACCTTCTATAAAAATTATGATGTTCACAAGAGTATTGTCTTGTCATGCACTTAGTTTAGATTCAATTATGTGTATGTAATTTAGTATTGACAAATTACATGTAAAGTAAAAAATTGTAATTACATATGATCAAATCACATGTGGAATTGCAAAATATAATTACAAGTAATAACATAGAAAGTTGAGTTAGAATAGGATTGTAATGTTGAATAAGTCAAAAATTAGTTAGGATTCTCCCACTTTTTTCTCCCAGCCTCTCTTCTATAAATAAGACATGACCCATCGTAAATATCATCTTTTTTGCAATGAAATAAACTTTGTTAGTTTGTGTGTGCACTCTAAAAATTTGATTCTGTGTGTATAGAATATCCCAATCCATAAAAAAGATGGGTTGTGGTGCAAGAGTACCTCCATCCACTCATCAACAGAAGATATTTTTCAAGGTTCTTCTAAACATTCACCCAAGACATTTCATGCCTAAGGGTCTAAGTTATCATTTTACAAGTTATCAATAAGCCACATTGTAAGACCTAATCACCCTTGGTGTGTTTATAAACCTTGGGTTTTGACAAGCTCTCCCTATTATCTGAATTACAAAATAGGCAACAGGGGATGCCATTGCATGGCTGTGCCGGTTGACCTTCACGAGGGAGATTGTTGGGATATGAAGCCCAACGGTCACATGCCCATTCACTTTCCTCTCTCTCTTCATATTAGAAGAGCTCTCTATAAATGGCTGAGTAGTCATTTATTGTAACTATTGGATTGTATCATTGTCTTGTACTGGATTAATATAATCGATTCCATGTCTCGAGTGTAGATGTAGGCATATTGCGAAACCACGATAAAATTGTGTCTATTGTACTTTGTCTTCTCTGTATTGTGTTTTCATTCCATTTCTCTGTTTGTTTAATATTTACAGATAATGAAAAAAATTTAAACCTTCCTTTGCTCATTTTCCTTTTTGTATATTTTCAAGATCTACTCTCTTGAAAATATTGGGCATATTATCTGTTTTTTCCCATGTATTCCATGCTTGAAGATTTAAAGCTTTGTCTATACTTGATCTTCTTGGAAGAATAAAATGGCCTAACATTTAGGTTGTGACTTTTATCTCTGTTTTATTTCCCATTCTTTGTTGTTGACCATAGCTTTCCTGACATTCTTTTATAGACACTTGTAAAACATGAATCATACTTGATACATCTATGCATTTCAATACTCAAGGTTCATGTTCTTCGTTAAATCTAAACTTTTTCGGAGGAAAACAAATAGGGTTTGATTTACCTAGGGCATCTCTCATAAGAAAATTCAATTTTCAATGAGCTCATCTCATTCATACTTGTCTTCCATAAGTTTTTCAATATCTTTTTATAACTAGAATCCCATTTCAAACTTAGTACCATTGAATTTTCCAAATTTTTTTCACTTTAACTAAGTCCAGGCGGCTCCAATTCCAAGGAGGGGGTTCTAGAAAAAATTTCATTAGGCTTGATATTACTTGCGTCCTATTTATTTTTCCTTTGTTTTATGTAGTAACGTCAATTTTCTAAACATCTGCACGAGATTGTCTATTTAGAAAATCAACTTGTTTACCCAACAAAATATTTGTACATGTGGAATATTGCAAATTCATTCCTAAATGGATTGAATGTATTGGCTTGGTTCTGCATAAATAATATTCATATATATAAGTTGTGGGGACTTGTTCCCGCACAGAAACCAAATATATGTTGAAAGCATTCATGCATGCAAAGCGTTTCGTTTCCTTTCTGCAAAAAAAACCTAGTTTTTGATAAGATTTCTTTATAACATTAATTAAATCCTATTCCAATTAATGTGGTTGTCATTGATACAAATCAGTTCCTAAAACAAATTGTGGCCTATCAAGATTATGGCCTTTACTTTCCTTAACTGGATTAGTGTGTGATCCACCTAGGGCATATTCTTTAGCATTCATCTCCATTCCCTCATCTGGGATTGAACCTCCAACATTAATGGCGTGAACATTTTGAGATGATTTCATGTGTAGACAAAATTACCTTAGATCAGAGTATATAATTATTATAGAAAATTGTAGTCATTGACTGTGTACCCAGACAATAAACCATTAAAAAAGTTAAATTATTTGTCTTAGAACCCTTTTCCAGTACCATATAAAATAGTATTGAATCCCTCTTTAAAGAAAGAGAATCCAAATTCAATTCATTGTAAGGGGAAGTTGTCTTCAAATTGAAAAAAATAGCACTAGGTTGCTAAACTCTATTTATGTTTCAGCGAAGCGTGATCAATCTGAGACTTCCTGAATGTGCAATTTTTCTCATTCTTGGCCTTCATATTGGCAGTAAAATCAGATTTAATGTTGCACATCTACTAGAAACTAAAAGTTTCCCAGAAAGATAGAATATACCAACCAAAGGAATAGAAAATATACCTCATATCTTCAAAAATGTGGTAGTTTAGAACTTAAGAGACTACAGAGGAAGTGCTTGATAAAATGGCTCAATTGAGATTCTACCTCATGCCACATGTGGTAGTTGAGAGAGTACATAAATTTCTCGATGAAAGATCTCATCCCATGATATTCTAGGCAGTTTGGCGACCACACACATAAATGATGTGAGATGATCTCTCTATGAAATTTCATCTCATACCACTTTGGAGACCACACACATAAATGATTTGAGATGATGTCTCTATGAAATCTCATCTCATACCAAATTTGGTAGTCAAGAGATTACACAATAGTAGTTCAACAAAATGAGTCAATGGGATGATAAGGTGGAGGTGGCCAATGACAGGAACATCAGTGATAATACACATATATCTAGACTCTTATTATGCATATCTCTATACTCCTATTGATTTATCTCCTCAGCTGCATGTTCCTAAGTTGTAGATGATTAAGCTTGTTTGTTAGATAAATATTTAGTCAGATCCTTGTCTAGGCTAAGGTTTGGACTAGATGCCTTCTTCTCTACTTTGGGAAGGTAAATCATGTATACCATATTAATATGGTCCTTTTTGGTTGGTAGCCATGCATATTTTCCCTCTTTAGTACTAGAAAATACATATGGTTTAAAGTTCAAACAAACTTCTTTACAAAGCCATTCTATTTCTTTGGGTGTAGATTTGCAACTGCTTGTTGGATCTATTTACAATGAAATGCAATACACTTTTAGTGTGGTGTAATGAGGGAGATAAAAATATTATATTTTAATAGTAAAAGACCTTGTACTTTAGCTTTCTTAAATAGCTGAATTAAAAGAGAAGATTTTCTTATATTCACTGTAGACCACACAAAAAGTCTTTCAGATTTTTACCAAGGTATAGAGCTTATATTAATGGGAGATTTCATAAATCAAGCTATCAATTGGTCTATTTTTTCGGATCCTTTATCAAATTTTCTACTTGAATTTTACCATTTTTATGATGAAGACCTTGAGATAACCCTCCTCTATCTTTGATTGCTCTTATTGTTGTGTTTGCAGATGGAATAGTGTGTAGTTTCCAGCTCATCATTCTCTTCATCAGAAATGTGATGAAATATTGAACTCTTCTATTCATATTTGGTTGGGTGATTCAAGAATATTTTCGGCGCTTCCAAATGAATTTGTTTTTTTCTTGTGTCCCACATTAGATATGAAAATTTTGGATACAAGTATTGTATTTTTAACTATAGGACAATCCCTTTTGATTGTATTCACTATGAAATAGGTAAATGATGAATCACTCACCCTTTTTGTAATTGCATACAAATTAGGTAATAGTGACAACAAAATTTGCTGACGACTATGGAATTTGACTTCATAAATAATCTGAACCATGAGTACTCTCATTATGTATGTCTAATTGTTTTGATTCACTTGCTACATGACTTCACTGCTCCCTTTGTGAAGATATTCCTATAATATGCTTGTGTTGATTTGTGCATGGAACTAATGCTCTTTGACCTCTTCATCCAACATATATGTTGATGCTCTTTACATTATATATTAAATGTTCGATGCTCTTTATATTATATATTAAATGTTCTTCAACCTATATCCAAACATCTTATAGACTCATTTATCAGGTTTTGAATGCCATGTGTATCTATGTTGTGTCTCATGCCGATCTTCATTGTTCCTTTAAACATGATGTGTTGATGCTATTGTGATGCTAAAATTGTGTATTGATGATTGTCCATTAATTTTCAAAAAAATGGATATCCCTTCATAATATTCACATTCCATGCTTATCTAACAATAATAGAGACCCTTCTGTTCTGTCAAGTCTTAGCTTTCATGAATGGATACAACGTTATAATGACAATGTATGGTATTCAATGACCTTAATAATATCCTTGATCTTTCTGCTATGATGTCTTAGCATTATAAGTTATATTGTCCCTGTCAAAATACAATCATTGTCACCTTATCTCGACACCATAAATTGTTGCATATTCCTTCTGAATGTATACTCATGTTTATCCTCCAAGATCACCCTCACTATATGCAATCAGTGTTTTCTCCATCCTTTTAGATTTGAGCATCATTGAATGGAATTACCTTAAAATATGATATGCTCAATCATACATTAATGTTGTATTTTGATCTTATGTCAAGTTTGTGCATTTGCACAGAGATCTGGTAATTGTACCTGAGAATTTTTCATGAGTTTGATGTTCTAATATTGTATCCATGACTCATGGGTTTGACACTCGACTTCCAATGTTGTAATTATTTGACTATTATAGCAGTAAAAAGACCTAAATGTTTGTCATGTACCAATTCCCTTAACTGTGGCCTTCTTGTGTATACCTGTAAATGCACATTTACTATAGACTCTAATATGCTATGGCACCATTATGACAATGGGTTGTCCTATGTCTTCTATACACATGTGCTAAATTTGTCCTCATCTCGATCATTGGACAGTGTTGTCCTATGTCTTCTACAGACACATGCTAAATTTTTCCTCATCTCGATCACCGTACTTCTACGTTGTTCTATGTCTTTTATAGCCATTCTAAATTTATCCTCATCTTGATCATTGTTCTCTACACCTCTAGGGAAAATGAAAGCTCCTATTTTGCGCACCTCTAGGGAAAATGAAAGCTCACTACAACTCCCCTACTTAAGCTAGGGACTCCAGCTGCGTGCAACCCTTGTTATATGTTGAAAAGGTGAGGATGTACAAATAACACAATGTTATATCCCCACAATTGTTTCTTATATCTCCAACAAAAAAAAATTCCTTTCTATAGTCATTGTAGCTATATATCTTAGCACAATGACTTCTTCTATAATTATTTTGAAGGGATGAATTGATTTTAAATGATTGACATTGGGACGATGCTTGTTCTATCTGCAACCATGGAGGGACACCAATAAAAACATTCCCTATCCTAGGGCTTAATGGATGTGATGGTAATTTTCTTTCTTTTGTATGGCCTATGGTGTGATCGCATGTGAATGCACATGTTCCTGTCTCAATGGAACTCTTTGCCTCATATGTTTCACAAATGAATGTGATATACAAGAATGTCGACATCCTCCATCTCTATAACTACTGATTTGATTGTACAACTCAAATGTAAAATAGTAGCTTTGAAGAGAAGGATCATAATCTTGGATAAGGATCAACATCATCAACATCGTCATTACAATAGTAGCTTTGAAGAGAATGGTGTCCTCGAGAACATTCACTCAACATTGTGAGATCTCTATTTATGGCTACATTTTCTTCCAAGAGAAGCATAAATACTATCCTTTGGATTGAAAACTTTTGGTGCTCACCCCAGGCATACTGGCATAACTATTTTGGAGGAGCACAATTTAAGTTGTCTCTATTTGCAACCATATTTGGCATTCATTTGTACCTGTATATGTGAATAAAATATATTCGGTACCTTCATTGATTTATATCTTTAGGAATAGGTGCTTTGTTATGTTTCCTTTGTCTTCACTAATACGTCAAGGATGGAGACTTGTATAAACACTTCTATATATGGTGGATTGTCATAAACCTATAGTATAGGCTTTTCCTATTTAAACATAGGCTTCAATATTGAAAACTCATGTATAACATTTCACACTCTAGTGGAGTTTTCTATAAAATTTAGTTATTCAAAACCATATAGAAATTACACTCTTTTATAAATAAATAAAATTTAAACTCAACTATTGGTGAGCGTATTTTTTAATTGAAAGTTTGCTAAATAAAATATCCAGCATGGATTTGAAGCTTTCAAATGCTCTTATATGTTTTAAAATCCTAAATATTTTATAAGCTATTAAATAAATGTTGGTAGAAAATAAAAGAGATTGATAACCATTTGCATTATATTCATAAACTAATATATAACTTAATATTTCAAAATTAAATTAAATTAGTAGAAATGGCTTTGAAGGAAATTATGCTATAAATGTTTACACAATTATTTGAAAGTAGATATATGCAAGGGAAAATGGCGCTTTGGTAATGTCAAGGTAAGATAATCTTTGTACATATAGATACAAAATTCTTATTTATCATACATAATTACCATTTATGTTGTGAGATTCAATTATATGTTTTTCTATTTATTTTCTATTTTGGATTCACATATATAAGTATATTTAGTGCCTTCACATAATTTTATGTTTGATTTTCTATTCAATAAACCTAGCATATGCTACAAAATTTGGTGAGTTTAATCTTTGGCACGAGGAAATGTCCAAATCTTTTGAGATCCGCATCTCTGCATGGTCTTTGACATAAGGAATTGTCTGCACAATTTTGACATTGAGAAACCTTTATTTTTTTAAATCGTTGACCTCATATATGCTAGGATTCATTTTTAAGTCATCAACCTACAAATAAATGTTGATAGTTTATCCTTTTGGCATCAAAGTGGTGGACTCTATTAACATGAAAAACATGTTGATCCAGCATAATTGATAGAATATTTCAATCTACATTATAACAATGATTAAGACCTTTTTCTTCATGAGTTCCTCCAAAATATATCAATACAAATCTCTCTCTCTCTCTCTCTCTAAAAATTTATTTTCTAATGTAATTAATATTTCCAACATTAATAAAAATACATTATTTTAGTGTTCTACCTTTGTCAAGTAACTTCTCTAAAAAGGTTTCTCACATGGGAGAGGATTTGAGCAGGAGAGGAGAGACGTCGAGCAGGAAAGGTGGGGTTTCAAACTATGTGTAGGATCATGGCAGAGTGGCTGCTGGTGCTGGTTCTGGCAGAAGTATTGGTCAAGTGCCTTTGGTTTTGGGGATGCATCCTGTCCCAAAACTAGACTAGGTGTCAGTTTCATCTTTGGTGGGATAGGGTAGTCCCTCCTCGAGTAGGAGTATCATGGGCACCCCCGCGAAGGCAGTGTTAAAGGGGGCTCTACATATGTGTGAAGCTGTATTAGGAGAAGGGCCTAGTTTGACTCCTAAGGTGTTGAATATTGAGATTATTCCTTCAAAGGACCCACTAGTGGGGTCAAAAATTATCTCAGAAGCTGGGGACACTAAAGTCAACCCTCAAAGTCCAAAAAAGTGGTCGGACCTTGTGGGAGCGAGAAAGGAGGCAAAATCTTTACCCTCTGAAGAACCGGTTAAAGCTTTTCTTCAGGTTGGAGAAGTAGCCATTTTTGTTCCTAACACTATGGTTTATCGATCTATTTCAGCCATGGAATTTATGGTAGTAGGTAAGTTTCTTGGTCCACGACCTAATATTGAAGTGGTTAGAACTTTTGTTAAAAAGAAATGGGCATTGAAAGGTCATGTGGATATTTCGGCCCTTCCTAAAGGCTTTCTTTTTTTTTCCTTCTCTAACAAGG
Organism: Thuja plicata; assembly: GCA_018584345.1. Lineage (NCBI taxonomy): Eukaryota > Viridiplantae > Streptophyta > Pinopsida > Cupressales > Cupressaceae > Thuja > Thuja plicata. The sequence goes on from MU223089.1 coordinate 7,490,864, forward strand.
AAGACCAAGATTATGTTTTGTGTGGGGGTCCCTGGATGTTTGGTAGGATAGCTGTTGCTTTTCGTAAGTGGACTCCTAACTGGAACTACTCTGATAATTTTTTTATGGCAACTTTAGTCTGGATTAGGTTTCTTGGGTTGCCTCTGGAATACTGGAATGAGGGGGTCTTTAAAGAATTAGCCTCTTCTTTTGGGGGAGAACTTATCTCGGTTGATCCCATGATGACGACCAAGTCCAGACTTGTCTTTGCTAGGATCTGTGTCAATCTTGCCCAGTTTGAGATTCTCCCTTTGATTATCAACATTAACTCTAAACTGGGTTAGTGTAAGAAGGAGGTGACCTTTGAATCACTTCTATTTTCTTGCTTTGTTTGTCACAAAATGGGTCACTGGGCAAAACATTCCCCAAAATAAAATCCTAAGGTTTCCTCACTAGCTGTGTCAGAACCTAAAAATACCTCAAGACAAGTCTGGAAGGAGGTTAAAGGTGACAACAACAGTATCAATGAAGCTTTGAAGAAGAAAATGGAGTCTAACGAGACTCCTATGTTGGAGGAGGGTGAAATTAATGAACCGGTATCACATGTGTCAACCTCTATTATAGTCTCTGATAAGGAGGCTAAATCAAATGAGAATATCCAAAAGGCCCTTGATCCCTGAGAAACCCTTGAGAACTTGTTTGGTATGGGTCTTTTTGATGAGGAATCTGCACTAATGGTGGTGTTGGTTCCTTTTCAAGAAGAGGCTTCTAGTCTTAGACCATCAGAGGATAAAGTTCTTGTTGAAGATCTTAAAACTGATGAAGATGATTCATCCTTAGTCCCTGATACCTTTTTGTGTTGCAGTGATGAAGATCTGGTCGCTAGAGAGGAACCCAGTGATGGGACAAGAACCTAGACTATTCATAAAGGGAAGCAGTAGAAAAGGATAGAGAAGAATAAGGAATTTTCCACTCCAGGCTCCAAGGGAATAACCACTCAAAGTAAAGCTGATGGAGGACTCAAGCTAAAAGCAGATGTTGGTTCTCATAAAAAGACCCAAGGTAGATACATGTACAAAGAAATTAGAGAGAGAGAAAGCAAAGAGGACATTGTAGATGGTAAGAAACTTACTATTCAGGGAACCTGTACTCCAGTTAAAAAATGAAGTTCATTTCATGGAATATAAGAGGGTTGAATACCCCTCATCAACAAGACATTCTCAGGAATCTGGTAAGAGATCATAAACCTGATATTATTTTTGTTCAAGAAACTAAGATGAGTAAAGAGAAGGTGGAAAAAATTAGAATTTTTTGAAATAATGGGGTTGCTGGCTTTAGCTCTGAAGGGGCCTCAGGTGGGTTGCTATCTTCTGGAACCTGAGTAATGTTAGGGGTTCTGTGGTCTTAGAAGATCTAAATTGCCTCAGTATAAATTTTCTTCATCCTAAGTTGGATTTTGAATGGGTTGCTACTACCATTTATGCCCCCAATACCAAAGCTGGTAGATCTCTTTTTTGGAGGAAAATTGATAACCATAGAAAAGCTTTCTTGGATCTGCCATGGCTGATCATTGGGGACTTCAACTACCCTTTAAAAGACAATGAGAAGTCTGGTGGAGTGGGTAACCATAATATTTTGGATGGGAGAATGGAGCTTATGGAATTCATTAACAAACAAGCTCTTTTTGATATGGAGCTTTAGGGTGTTAACTTTACCTGGTCTAATATAAGGGTTGGCCAAGACCTCATACAAGTTAGATTAGACCATTCTTTGATCAGTGGTTGTTGGCTAAATAATTTTGGATGTTTGTTGTCCTCTCTTTCGAATATTGGATCTAACCACTTCCCTATTTGATTCAGTGCGGATCCAATTACTAAGCAGGGTCATCTGCCTTTCAGGTTTGAAAAAATGTGGGTGGACCATCCAGAGATGGAGCAGAATATTAAAGACTGGTGGAAGGTTAATATTCATGGCACTATAATGTTTAGAGTGGTTAAGAAACTTCTCAGCGTTAAACAACATGTGAAGATATGGAGAAAAACTATTTTTGGTGATATTTTTAAAACCAAAAGTCAGCTTAAAAAAGATCTTGATATTATTCAGGAAACTATACAATAGATTGGGTTGACTGTGGAGCCGAGGGACAAGGAGGAAAGCATCTTGGCTAAGACTCATAATTTTATTTCTAAGGAAGAAGATTATTGGAGGCAGAGATCAAGGTCTATTTGGCTCAAAGCTGGAGATAAGAATACCATATTCTTCCATCTATCTGCTTCTAAACACAGAGCTTCTAATAGAATTTCAAAACTCAAAGTGGAGGAAGGGGAATTACTAATGATAAAGATATTTCTGAGGCTATGATTAATTTTTTCTCTTCCTTACTTTCAAAAGATCCTAATCTTGATTTGGAGAATCAAAATGCACTTCTTGATAACATTCCATCCATTATCAATGATTCAACTAATCAAACTCTTGTTGCTATTCCCTCTCAGGAAGAAATCAAGGTGGAAATCTTCTCTTTTGAAGGTGACAAATCCCTTGGCCTGGATGGGTTTCCTATGTTTTTCTTCCCAAAATTCTGGCATATTTTTGAAGTGGACATCTGCAATGCTGTCAAAGAATTCTTTGGCTCCAAATCCCTGCTTAAAGAGATAAATACGACCTTTCTTGCTTTGATCCCTAAGAAACCTGGTGCTGATTCAGTGGATGCCTTTAGACCAATTAGCCTTTGTAATTCAATGTACAAAATCCTCTCTAAAGTTCTTACCTCTTATCTGCTGACTCTTCTTCCTCTGATTATTTCCCCACAACAAAGTGGCTTTGTGCCTGGCAAGTAGATTCTTGACTCAATTTTGAAGGTTCATGAGGTCATCCACTCTACCCAAGTATCTCTCAATTTTGGTTTCCTCCTTAACTTGGATCTTTTGAAGGCCTATGATCGGGTGGATTGGGATTTATTGATCAAAGTTCTTAGATCCTTTGGGTTTGGAGATATATTCCTTCAATTGATTTTTCAGCTTATTAGTACTTCTTCAGTTGCCATTTTGATCAATGGATTTCCTTCTAGGTTTTTTAAACCTTCCAGGGGTTTAAGGAAAGGAGATCCTCTTTCTCATATCCTCTTCTCAATTTTGGCCAAATTCCTGGGGTGCCTTTTTTAGAAGATTGCTTCTAATGGGTCTTTTAAAGGCCTTTCCCTTTCCTCGACTTCCAGTCCTTACTTGCATGAACAGTTTGTGGATGACACCATCATAATGGGTTTTTCCTCTATTCAGGAAGCCAGGACTATCAAAACCCACTCTTACTACCTATTCCCTTGGCTTGGGTCAAATTATCAACTGGGATAAGAGCTCCTTATATTTTATTAATACTCCTGAGGTAAGGAAGCATAGAATTGCTAGAATTATAGGCTGCAAAATTGAGTCTCTTCCTGCTACCTATCTGGGTCTACCTCTTGGTCTTAAACCTCTAGACTCTTTCTGGGGAGGTATTGTTGACAAACTTAATAGGAAGCTGGCTGGTTGGAAAGGAGCCATCCTAAGTCAAGATGGCAAACATCAGCTCCTTAAGGCATCTTTGCAAATTCTTCCTGTCTATGCTCTCAGTCTTTTCAAGATCCCTGGAAAATATGCAGATATCATTGAAAAAATCCAGAGAAATTTTTAGTGGTCGGGAGTGGAGGAAAAAAAGAGATTTACTTTAGTTGCTTGGGACAGGGTCTACACACCTAAAATGTGGGGGGGACTGGGTATCCTGCCTATTAGAGCTACCAACTTGGCCCTGCTGGCAAAATAGATTTGGAGAATTTTTGGTGTTAAAAGAGAATGGAATTATATAATCCATAAAAAATACCTCTTCTCTGTTTCCCATATTTTGGAATTTTGGAAAAATGGCCTAAAAGTGCAAGGATCTTTTATCTGGAATAGTATTTAGAATTCTAAGGATGCAGCTTTTAAAGGGGCTAAGTGGTTTTTACGAAATGGAAGAAAAATTCATTTTTGGGAAGATTGCTGGATAAAAGATTATCCTCCTAATTTTGTTGCTGCTTTCCAACCCTCCATTAATCAGTGTATTCAGAGATATGGAGCTATGGTCAGGGAATATTGGAGGAATGGCTTGTGGATTGATCTATCCCTTTCTTATGAGATGTTAAAACCTCTTATGCTGGACCTTGTGATCTGCAAGGTTAAGATTTCTAGTGAAGACAAGCTCCTTTGGGGAGTTCTTCCTTCTGGAAACTTCACGGTTGCTTCTTGTTCTGAGTTTTTATTAAAGAAACCAAATCCCCTCCCCTTTTGGGCTCTGGTGTGGGACAATTCTTTAATTCCTAAAATTAATATTTTTTACTGGCTGGTCTTACAGAATAAAATCCTCACAATTGACAATCTCTAGAAATGGGGAATGATGCTGAGTAATAGATGCTTCTTATGTAAAAATGCTAAGGAAATGGTTTTTCATTTGGCCATTGACTGTAGTTATGCTTGGAAGGTTTGGAATGAGTTATTACAATGCTGGAAGATTAAGTGTTTTTTTCCAAATAACATGGAAATCTTTTATAATCAGTGGCGAATAGCAGATTCCCCCATTGATCAACATTTGTGGAATATTATTCCCCCCCATTTGATATGGAAGTTATGGAGAGAATGCAATGACAGAGTCTTCAGGAACTTTGATCTTCCTCCAAAAGTGATAGATGAGAAGATAAAGAGAAGTATTAAGGAAAACTTCAAGATGTTGTCTAGTAGAATGTTGGATTTCAATGCTGGTGATATGTGTGTGAGGACTGCTAATCACAAACCTCATCCTAGGGAGAACACCATCTGGCTTTCTCCTTTACCTGGCTGGATAAAAATTAATTTTGATGGCGCTGCCAAGGGCAACCCTGGCCCAACTGGCTATGGGGGCCTCATCCGTGATGACATGGCTAATTGTCTGGCTGCTGTAGCTTTACCTATTGGGGTGCAAAACAACCACATGGTGGAGGCCATGGCCCTTCTTCATATGCTAAAACTTGTCAGGAAATACATGGCAATGAAGGTGTGGATCGAGGGTGACTCACTCAATATTTTAAAATGTATTAGTGACAAGACTAAGCCATCATGGATAAATAAGGAGATCGTCAAGGAGGCTAGGGTCATAATTAATTCCTTTAATCAAGTCATTATTTCTCATGCCTATAGGGAAGTGAATGGTACAGTGGATGAGTTGGCCAATTTTGCAGTTAAAGCTAGGGACATCATGATTTGGCACAATTATAAAAATCTAACCATCGATATCAAAGCCAAGTTGGCCTTCGACAGATCCTGAAGCAAGAGAGTTGATTGGACGTATCTTGAGAAGCTATGATGATTAGGCACATTTCTAAAAATTAGAGGAAAAATGAGGATGGAAAGTGGTGTCTTTCCCAAGAACTCTAATTGTAGACACGAGTTAACCCTTGTTAATTTCAATGTTACTAGTTATCATAACAGTTGGCTTCTCTCTACGATTTTTACTATCTCTATGAGCTGTGATATCATGGGAGGTGGGCTTAGCCGCAAAGAGCCAAAGGACTGTGTCAAATGGAGAAAAATTTCAAAAGCTTGGGACATTCTTGAGAAGGGGGGTCTTACCATCTACATGGAAAGACTGCATGGGGCGAAAGATAGTGCTACCAAATTATTTGTTGATTCTTAGAAAAATGGGGCTATTACTATAGCGGGCATTACTGTGAACATCATGAGGGATTTCATTGCTGAAATTTGTGGGCTTAGCACAAAGGGCATCAAATTCTTCCAGGATAGTAAGGTTTCACAAAAGGCCATTCGATGCTTTCCCAAGAGTAAGGAGGAGAAAAAAGCCTCGTGAAAGAGTCTGGAGGATGCTATGATATCACATCATTCAAAGAAAGTTGGGCTACTTTTATGATGGTGGTCATGGAGTATGTAACCCTGGATGGTAGGTTTAAAAGAGCCCATTCTTACCACTTTGTTTTGCTTTGTCATTTTTGGCATAAAATTAGGGTGTCCCTACCTTTCTACATTTTGCAATCTCTCTGTTTAAGCATTTTCTAGCACAAGAAGAAGGAGAAGAAACCCATTCTTCATGAAGGGTTGATTCTCTTAATTGTGGAACACATAAAGAAGATGGCTAGTGATAGCCCTATCATAACCTCATCTAAATCTGGTTCAGGTAAAAAGAGAATTAGGGATGTGAATGTGAAAGATAAAGAGTTTGACTGGTAAAAAATTAAAGAAGGATAAGGAGACTACCATGGATATGGATACCTCTGCTGACAGTGTGGAAGGCTATGATAATATGGCTGATTCCACTAAGGAAGATAGTTACTCTTCTTCCTCGGTCTTGAATTTGGCTTTGGAGGAGAACGACAAAACGGATAATGAGGTTACAGGCTCTATGGACAAGGGAAAAACCTCGGGTAGTAGGAAGAACAAAGAGGATAAGAAGAATGAGGAGAATGTGCGAGGTCAGAAAGTGGCAATTCTAGTTGAGCATGATAGTTCTAAAGACCATGATGTGCCTATATCTCTAAAACTAGAAGTAGTTATGGATGGTGGTCAGGACACTCAGAAGGATACGATGGAGGTGGAGAATACTTCCCCTGCCAAGGAGTTGAATTTACTAGAGAGGGAGACAGAAAATGCCCATGGTAGTTCTTAGAACATCCCTTTCATCAAAATGGTGGACTTGCAGGAAAGGAATGTTCAATTATTGAGGGAAGACATGGACGAGAAGATCGATCCCCCCTTTTGGGTTCTCCAAACGGCCAAAGCAACTTCCATGTACACCTTCCGGCTAATTAAATGGGTGTTCCAGGAGATCAAGAATTTAAACCTTAAGCACTGTTCTATTGCTACTAAGGTGGACTCTTTGTAGACTATACTGGAGTCTAGCCCTAAAACTATGGTCGACAAGGTTAGTAATGATGAGGATAAAAATGTGCAGCAGTTACAAGCTAGAATGGAAACCATGGAGAATACTATGAAAAAACACATGCAAGACTACAACAAATTTATGGGTTCAGCCATGGATTGTTTCCTGACCATTAAGGCTGAGCTGGATATTGGATCCCATAGTAAAAAACCAGAGGATATCACTAAGAACCTTGAAGATGATGACCCCAGAAAATGCACTAGATTAGAAAGAAGGAAGAAAATTCATGATAGGATCCAGGAACTCTCAGAGTTCAATGCAGCGATAAAGAAGATATCTGAAGTGAAGCAGGAAGCCGATGAGGCTTGTAAGGAGCTTGTCTAGGGCTCTAGTTTCTGGTTCTCATGGTCTGTCTTTTTTCTAGTTTCTAGTTTTTGGTTTTTTTCCAGGTTTTTTGTCGTTAGTTTTGGCTTTAGCGTACTGGTTTCCAGTCATGTCTCTTTTTGGAGCATTTCAATGTATAAACTTTTATTCTAGCTTGTAAGGGGTTTTGGGTCCCCGTTCAAAACCTATTTTTCCCTATAATAAAAAGTAATACATTATTTTAATTTTTAGTATAATGTGAATCTCATAGGATATTTACATTATTTAAATATTCCATCTTTGGATTGCATATTTCCAACATTAATAACAATACATTATTTTAATTTTTAGTATAATGTGAATCTCATAGGATATTTACATTATTTAAATGTTCCATCTCTCTCTCTCTCTCTCTCTCTGAATTTATTTTCTTATATAATTGATATTTCCAACATTAATAGCAATATAATATTTTAAAGCTACAAGCCAACAGGAGTCCATTCTATATTTCCAGATCTCAAAAAGGTTTAGGCAGTTAGACACAAAATTTTCTTTGACAGTATCACAATGGGAGAGGATTTGAGCAGGAGAGGAGAGAAGTTGAATGGGAAAGGTGGGGATTCAAACTGTGTGTAGGATCATGGCAAAGCGGCTGCTGGTGCTGGTTTTGGCAGTAGTACTAGTCAAGTGCCTTTAGTTCTGGGGATGCCTCCTGTCCCAAAACTGGATCAGGTGTCAGTTTCATCTTTGGCAGGATAGGGTAGTCCCTCCCTAGGTAGGGGTATCACGGGGACCCCCTCAAAGTCAGCGTTAAAGGGGGCTTTTCCTGTGTGTGAAGCAGTTTTAGGAGAAGGGCCCAGTCTGACTCCTAAGGTGCTAAATATTGAGGATATTCCTTCAAAGGACCCACTAGTGGGGTCAAAAAGTTTCTTAGTAGCTGGGGATGCAAAATTCAACCCTCAAAGTCCAAAAAAGTGGTCAGACCTTGTGGGAGCGAGAAAGGAGGCAGAATATTTACCCTCTGAAGAACCGATTAAAGATTTTCTTCAGGAGGGAGAAGTAGCCATTTTTTTTCCTGATACTATGATGGATCAATCTATTTCAGCCATGGAATTTACACTGGTTGGTAAGTTTCTTGGCCCATGACCTAATATTGAAGCGGTTAGAACTTTTGTTAAAAAGAGACGGGCATTGCAAGGTCATGTGGACATAGCAGCCCTTCCTAAAGGTTTTCTATCCTTTTCCTTCTCTAACAAGGAAGACCAGGATTATGTCTTGTGTGGGGGTCACTAGATGTTTGGTAGGACGACTGTGGCTTTTCGTAAGTGGAATCCTAACTGGAACTACTCTGATAATATTTTTATGGCGACCCCAGTCTGGGTTAGGTTTCCTGGGTTGCCTCTGGAATACTAGAATGAGGGGGTCTTTAAAAGACTAGACTCTTCTTTTGGGGGAGAACTTATCTTGGTTGATCCCATGACAATGACCAAGTCCATACTAGTCTTTGCTAGGATCTGTGTTAATCTTGCCTAGTTTGAGAATCTACCTTCGGTTATCAACATTAACTCAAAACTGAGTCAGTGTAAGAAGGAGGTGACCTTTGAATCTCTTCCATTTTCTTGCTTTGTCTATCACAAAATGGGTCACTGGGAGAAACATTTCCCCAAAAAAAATCCTAAGGTTTCCCCGCCAACTATGCTAGAATCTAAAATAACCGCTAGACAAGTTTGGAAGGAGGTTAAAGGTGACAACAACAGTAACAATGAAGCCTCGAAGGATAAAATGGAGTCTAGAAAGACTCATGTGTTGGAGGAGGGAGAAATTACTAAACCGGTATCACATGTGTCAGCTTCTGTTGCCATCTCTAATAAGGAGGATGAATCAAGTGAGAATATCCAGAAGACCCTTGATCCTACAGAAACCCCTAAGTACCAGGCTACTATGGGTCTTTTTGATGAGGAATCTGCACCAATAGTGGTGTTGGTTCCTTTTCAAGGAGAGGCTTTTAGTCTTAGACCATCAGAGGACAAAGTTCTTGTTGAAGATCTTAAAACTAATGAAGATGATTCATCCTCAGCTCCTGATACCTCTCTGGGTTGCACTGATGAAGATCTGACCGCTACAGAGGAATCCATTGATGGGACAGGAATCTAGACTGTTCATAAAGGGAAGTAGCAAAAAAGAAGAGAGAAGAATAAGGAATTTGTCACTCCTAGATCCAAGGGAGTCACCGCTTGAAGTAAAGTTGATGGAGGACTCAAGATAAAAGCGGATATGGGTTCTCATAAAAGGCCCAAGGTAGATACACCAATAGAGAAATCAAAGAGAGAGAAAGAAAAAAGGACATTACGGATGGTAAGTAACTTACTATTCAAGAAACCTATATTCTGGTTAAAAAATGAAGTTCATCTCATGGAATACAAGAGGGTTGAATGCCCCTCATAAACAAGACATTCTAAGGAATCTGGTAAGAGATCATAAACCTTATATTATTTTTGTTCACGAAACTAAGATTAGTAAAGAGAAGGTGGAAAAAATGAGAATTTTTAAAAATAATGGGGTTGCTGGCTTTAGCTCTGAAGGGGTCTCAGGTGGGGTTGCTGTCTTCTAGAACCTGAATAATGTTAGGGGTTCTGTGGTTTTAGAAGATTTAAATTGCCTTAGTATAAATTTTCTTCATCATAAGTTGGATTTTGAATGGATTTCTACTACCATTTATGCCCCCAATACAAAAGCTGGTAGTTCTCTTTTTTGGAAGAAAATTGATAACCATAGAAAAGCTTTCTTTGATCTACCATGGCTGATCATTGGGGATTTCAACTGCCCTATAAAAGACAATGAGAATTCTGGTTGAGTGGGTAACCAGAATATTTTGGATGGGAGAATGGAGCTTATGGAATTCATTAACAAACAAGCTCTTTTTGATATGTAGCTTCAGGGTGTTAATTTTACATGGTCTAATAGAAGGGTTGGCCAAGACCTCATTCAAGTTAGATTAGACTGTGCTTTGATCAGTGGCTGTTGGCTAAATAAGTTTGGTTGTTTTCTATCCTCTCTTTTGAAGATTGGATCTGACCACTTCCCTATTTGCTTTAGTGTAGATCTAATTACTAAACAGGGTCGTCCACCTTTCAGGTTTGAAAAAATGTGGGTGGACCATCCGAAAATGGAGCAGAATATTAAAGACTGGTGGAAGGTTAATATTCATAGCACTGCAATGTTTAGAGTGGTTAAGAAACTTCTCAGTGTTAAACAACATGTGAAGGTTTGGAGCAAAACTATTTTTGGTGATATTTTTAAAACCAAAAGTCAGCTTAAAAAAGATCTTGATATAATTTAGGAAACCATACAAAAGAATGGATTGATGCTGGAGATAAGGGACAAGAAGGAAAGCATCCTGGCTAAGACTGATAATATGATTTCTAAGGAAGAAGATTATTGGAGGCAGAGATCAAGGTCTATTTGGCTCAAAGCTAGAGATAATAACACCAGATTCTTCCATTTATTTGCTTCTAAACACAAAGCTTCTAACAGAATTTCAAAACTCAAAGTGGAGGATGGAGAAATTTCTAATGATAGAGATATTTCTGAGGCTATGATTAATTTTTTCTCTTCCTTACTTTCAAAAGATCCTAATCTTGATTTTGAGAATCAGAATACGCTTCTCAATAACATTCCTTCCATTATCAATGACTCAACTAATCATGCTTTTGGAGCTATTCCCTCTCAAGTTGAAATCAAGGCGACGGTCTTCTCTTTTGAAGGTGAAAAATCCCGTGGCCCGGATGGGTTTCCTATGTTTTTCTTCCAAAAATTCTGGCATATTTTTGAAGTGGACATCTGCAATGCTGTCAAAGAATTCTTTGGCTCCAAATATCTACTTAAAGAGATAAATGTGACCTTTCTTACTTTGATCCCTAAAAAGCCTGGTGTTGATTCAATGGATTCTTTTAGACCAATCAGCCTTTGTAATTCAGTGTACAAAATTCTCTCCAAAGTCATTACCTCTTGTCTGCTAACTCTTCTTCCTCAGATTATTTCTCCACAAAAAAGTGGCTTTGTGCCTGGGAGATAGATTCTTGATTCGATTATGAAGGTTCATGAGGTCATCCACTCTACCCAGGTCTCACTTAATTCTGGTTTTCTCCTTAAGTTGGATCTTTCAAAGGCCTATGATTGGGTGGATTGGGATTTGTTGATCAAATTTCTTAGATCCTTTGGGTTTGGAGAAATATTCCTTCAATTGATTTTTTAGCTTATTAGTACTTCTTCAGCTACCATTTTGATCAATGGTTCTCCTTCTAGGTTTTTTAAACCTTGCAGGGATTTAAGGCAAGGAGATCCTCTTTCTCCTATCCTCTTCTCTATTTTGGCTGAATGCTTGGGGTTCCTTTTTGAGAAGATTGCTTTGAATGGATCTTTTAAAGGCCTTTCCCCTTCCTCAACTTCTAGTCCTTGCTCGCATGAACAGTTTGTGGATGACACCATCTTAATGGGTTTTTCCTCTATTCAGGAAGCCAGGACTATCAAAATGGCTATTACTACTTATTCCCTTGGCTTGGGTCAAATAATCAACTGGGATAAGAGCTCATTATATTTTATTAATACTCCTAAGGATAGGCATCATAGAATAGCTAGAATTATAGTCTGTAGAATTGAGTCTCTTCCTGCTACCTATCTGGGTCTCCCTCTTGGTCTTAAACCTCCAGACTCTTTCTGGAGTGGTATTGCTGACAGACTTAATAGGAAGCTGGTTGGTTGGAAAGGAGCCATCCTGAGTCAAGCTGGAAAAATTTAGCTCCTTAAGGCATCTTTGCAAAGTCTCCCTATTTATTCTCTCAGTCTTTTTAAGATCCCTGGGAAATATGTAGACATCATTGAAAAAATCCAGAGAAATTTTCTGTGGTCGGGAGTAAAGGAAAAAAAGGGATTTTCTTTAGTTTCTTGGGACAGGGTCTACACACCTAAAAAGTGGGGGGGGGGGGGGGGGGGGGGGGGGTTGGGTATCCTCCCTATTAGAGAAACCAATTTGGCCCTGCTAGCTAAATAGATTTGGCAAATTTTTGCTGTTATAAGAGAATAGAATGACATCATTCACAAAAAATACCTCTTCTCCTTTTCCCATATTTTAGAATTTTGGAAAACTGACCTAAAAGTGCAAGGATCTTTTATCTGGAATAGTATTCAGAATGCTAAGGATGCAGCTTTTAAAGGGGCTAAGTGGTTTTTGGGAAATGGTAGAAAAATTCATTTTTGGGAAGACTGCTGGATAAAAGATTATCCTCTAAATGTTGTCCCTTCTTTTCAACCAGTAATCAATCAGTGTATTTAGAGATATGGAGCTATGGTCAGGAACTATTGGAGGAATGGCTCGTGGATTTATTTGTCCCTTTCTTATGAGATACATCAAAACCTCTTATGCTTGATCTTGTGATCTGGAAGGTTAATATTTCTAGTTAAGACAAGATCCTTTGGGGAGTTCTTCCTTCTTGAATCTTCATGGTTGCCTGTTGTTCTATGCTTTTATTAAAGCAATTGAATGCCCTCCCTTTTTGGGCTCAGGTGTGGGAAAATTTTTTAATTCCTAAAATTAATATCTTTTTATGGCTGGTCTTATAGAATAAAATCCTTACAATTGACAATCTCCAAAAATGGGGAATGATGCTGAGTAATAGATGCTTTTTATGTAAAAATGCTGAGGAAACATTTTTTCATCTGGCAATAGACTGTAGATATGCTTGGGAGGTTTGGAATGAGTTATTACAATGCTGGGAGATTAAGTGGTTTTTTCCCAATAACATGGAAAGCTTTTACAATCAGTGGCAAAAAGTAGATTCCCCCATTGATAAACATTTGTGGAATATTATTCCCCCCCATGTGATATGGTGGTTATGGAGAGAATGCAATGATAGAGTCTTCAAGAACATTGATCTTCCTCCAAAAGTAATAGCTGAGAAGATAAAGAGAAGTATTAAGGAAAACTTCAAGATGTCATCTAGTAGAATGCTAGATTTCAATGCTGGTGATACGGGTGCGAGGATTGCTAATCAAAAACCTCATCCTAGAGAGAACGCCATCTTCCTTTCTCCTCCACCTGGATGGATAAAAATTAATTTTGACAGTGTTGCCAAGGGTGACCCTAGCCTAGCTGGCTATGGGGGCCTCATCCGTGATGACATGGCTAACTGCCTGGCTGCGGTGGCCTTACCTATTGGGGTGCAAAACAACCATGTGGCGGAGGCCATGGCCCTTCTTCAAATGCTAAAACTTGTCAAAAAACACATGGCATAGAAGGTGTGGATAGAGAGTGACTCACTCAATATTTTAAAATGTATTAGTGACAAGACTAAGCCATCATGGACAATTAAGGAGATCATCGAGGAGGCTAGGGTCATAATTAAGTCCTTTAATCAAGTCATTATTTCTCATGCCTATAGGAAAGTGAATGGTACCGCTGATGAGTTGGCTAATTTTGCTGTTAAAGCTAGGGACATCATGATTTAGCATGATTATAAAAATCTAACCATCGATATCAAAGCCAAGTTGGCCTTCAACAGATCCCAAAGCAAGAGGGTTGATTGGGCGTATCTTGAGAAGCTATGATGATTAGACACATTTTAAAAAATCAAAGGAGAATGAGGATGGAAAGTGGTGTCTTTCCCAAGAACTCTAATTATAGACATGAGTTAACCCTTGTTAATTCCAATGTTTCCAATTTTTGTAACAGTTGGATTCTCTCTGCATTTTTGATAGTCTCTGTGAGCTGCGAGATCATGGGGGGTGCGCTTAACCGCAAAGAGCCAAAGGACTATATAAAATGGAGAAAAATGCTGGAAGCTTGGGATATTCTTGAGATGGGGGGTCTTACCACCTACATGGAAAGATTGCATGGGGCGAAAGACAGTGCTACCAAATTATTTTTTGATTCCTGGAAAAATGGGGTTGTTACCATAGTGGGAATCACTATGAACATCACAGAGGATTTCATAGCTGAGATTATTGGGCTTAGCACGAAGGGCATCAAATTCTTCTGGGACAGTAAGGTTTCATGAAAGGCCATTCGGCGCTTTCCCAAGAGTAACAAGGAGAAAAAAAGCCTTGTGAAAGAATTTGGAGGCTGCTATGATGTGGCATCGTTCAAAGAAATCTGGGCTACTGTGATGATGGTGGTCATGGAGTATGTTACCTTGGATGGTAGGTTTAAAAGAGCCCATTCTTACCAGTTTGTTCTACTTTGTCATTTTTGGCATAAAATTAGGGTTTCCCTGCCTTTCTATATTTTTCAATCTCTCCGTTCAAGCATTTCCCAGCATAGGAAGAAGGAGAAGAAACCTATTGTTCATGAAGGATTGATTCTTTTAATTGTAGAACATATAAAGAAGATGGCTAATGTTAGCCCTGTCATAACCCTGTCTAAATCTGGGTCGGGTAAAAAGAGAATTAGGGATGTGAATGTGAAAGATAAGAGTCCGATAGGTAAAAAATTAAATAAGGATAAGGAGACTACCATGGATACGGACACCTTTGCTAATAGTGTGGAAGGCTATAATAATATGGTTGATTCCACTAAGGAAGAGAGTTACTCTGCTTCCTCGGTTTTGAATTTGGCTTTGGAGGAGAATATTAACACGGATGAAGAGGTTACGGGCTCTATGGACAAGGGAAAAACCTTGGACAGTAGGAAGAACAAAGAGGATAAGAAGAAGGAGGAGGATGTGGGAGGTCAGAAAGTGCCAATTATGGTTGAGTATGATAGTTCTGAAGACCACGACGTGCCTATATCTCCAAAGCTTGAAGTTGTGATGGACTGTGGTCAGGAAACTCAGAAGGATGCGACAGAGGTGGAGAATATTTCCCCTACCAAGGAGTCAACTTTACCAGACAGGGACACAGACAATGCTCCTGGTAATTCTCGGAACATCCCTTTCATAAAAAATGTGGACTTGCAGGAAAGGAATGTTCAATTGATGGGGGAAGATATGGACGATAAGATCAATCCCCCTTTGGGGTTCTCCAAATGGCCAAAGCTTCTTCCATGTACTCCTTTCGATTAATGAAATGGGTGTTCTAGGAGATCAAGAATTTAAACCTTAAGTACCATTCTATTGTTGCTAAGGTGGACTCTCTGCAGACCCAGCTAGACTCTGGCACAAAAAAAATGGTGGACAAGGAGTCTGGCCCTAAATCTATGGTGGAAAAGGTCACTAATGATGAGGACAAAAATGTGCAGCAGTTACAAGCCAAAATGAAAACCATGGAGAATACCATGAAAAAACACATGCAAGACTACAACAAATTCATGGGTTCGGCCATGGATTGTTTCCTGACCATTAAGGATGAGCTAGATACTAGATCCCCCAGTAAAAAAATAGAGGATATCACAAAGAACCTTGAAGATGAAGGCCCCAGAAAATGTACTAGATCAGCAAGAAAGAAGAAAATTAATGACAGGATCCAGGAACTCTCAGAGTTCAATGCAGCGATAAAGAATTTTTCTGAAGTGAAGAAGGTAGCCGACGAGGCTTGTAAGGAGCTTGTCTAGGGCTCTGGTTTCTGGTTCTGGTGGTTTGTATTTTTTTTCTGGTCTCTGGCTTTTGGTTTTTTGTTGTTAGTTTTGGTTTTAGCGTACTGGTTTCCAGTCCTGTCTCATTTTGGGGCGCTTCAATTTTTAAACTTTTATTCTAGCTTGTAAGGGGTTTCGGGTCCCCATTTAAAACCTGTTTTTCCCTACAATAAAAAAATTACATTATTTTAATTTTTAGTATAATGTGAATCTCATAGGATATTTACATTATTTAAATGTTCCATGTTTGGATTGCATAAGTCGAAGCAACATTCTATAACATTTAATCACAACTACAATTGGTCTTCTCTTCTTCCAGACATCGTCTAATGTGTAAAAAATTCTTTTATTGCAAAAGATTTGATATGAATCATATGATATATTATTCAAGAACTAAAAAAAATCTCTCTTAGTTGATTCTTTTTAAAAAGAATAAACTTAGCTCAAACTCATGTGTTGATAATTTTATTTGAAAATATTCATCTATTGTAAATATTTTGTTTTAGGTACAAATTCGATTCAAAATGTATCTCATTCATTTCCTCGAGTATCCGAGTTTGAATTTTTTAATAATTTTAGTCATGACTTATAAAAAAGATTTCTATAGAGGGAAAATTTCAGCTTTGTGGTTATTTTGGTTTTGATATAATTTTTTAGAAAATTTGTAAATATATTATCTTTATGAAGAAATTTTAACTTCTGTTTGAAAATTTTAACTGAAATATATAGATATTTAAGTTTTGGGAACAAAGTTATGTCATGGCTAGAAAAGAGATGAAACAATTTTTAAAAAATGAACATCTAACTTATCCAACATCCCCTCTATTTAAAAAAAAAAAATGCTCTGTTGAAATGGCAAATTATGTCGACCATCTCTGCTTTTTATGAAAAGAAGAATACATACGCAAGAAAATAAATTTATCCTGGGGTCCTAGGATTTTTAACCCTCCTATACAGGAAGTTACTCGAAGACATGGCAATGCCTTCACCGCACTCGGTCCTTCAGCGCTTGACCATGAAATGGACAGATCTAAAGAAAATAAGAGAGGAAGGGAGTCTGGTTTAAAATCATGACCTTGGGCCCTGATGGAAGTAGGATGGAAAATTGTTCGATCCAGGAAAGCCAAATGCTCATCTATAGGAAAAAATGAAGCAATTCCCAAACAAGAAAATTAAAAAGGTTCCCCTAGGGTAAAGAAGAGGCAATGAGAACCTCAGATTAATGAAAAAAACAATAATAATTAACAAGGAAAGGTTGCTAATAGCACCAAAAAAATTCCATTAGGGGAGAGGAAAATAAACAAACCCATCGAACCTATGCTGATCCTTGCGAGTGCGGAGGTAAAGATATCGCAAAAATACTACAAATTGGAAATGACATTCGTCAAACCAATTTGGGATAAATACAAAACAAGAGGTGTCTCAGCAATCTGGAATGGAAATAATATGAATTTTGATGATATTCAAGCATGGTGGGAAAGGAAGTTCCCACACCAGGTATGTATATCTCTCCTTGATAATAATAATTCATTCATATTATGCATGACTAGTGTTATTACGGACGAAATTATGTATGGAAATATTAGGTTTTTATAAAGGATTTTGTTTTTATCTTATGAAATGGTTTGCACATTTTGATCCATTTTCCTATAAACCATAATTTAGATACAGATTGGTTAATACAGGTTGGATCCTTGTTGAGTATCATCTTCGTGCCATCATAGATGAAAAAGGGTCAAAATGGGGGGGTTTCTTAGGGTGCAAAGGGATTCTTTCAGATGATATTTCAAAGGACGTTAAGATATTACTTAGGTTAGATAAGAAAACCAAAACCCTAGACCCGCTAGAAATTCCCACTGAGAAAGGGAGTTGGAATATTAGACCTTCTTTCTACAATGCGGACATCAATGAAGCTAAAGTATTAAGAAAAAATATATCAACATTAAACCAGGGTGTACTGCTAATACTTCTGGGAATAAGGACATTGAGAATATGACAAGAAAGGAACCCAAGAAAAGAGAAAGGGGTCCCCGCAAAAAAAAAGTTAACTTGTCAAGAAAGAGGGTTTCAGATGTAGCAAACCAAATCTATTCAGTATCACCTGTTAAAGGAAACCCACACTAGGAGCTGGACGAAGGGGAAATTGTTGAAGAGATAGAGGAAACCAACCCAGGGAGAGGTAGGATAGAGTGTATAGAGATTGCCACAAATATTGAGGAAGAGAAAGGTCGATTAAACCAGATTAGTTTTGATATTCCCCCAGAATTTGATATACCCACTGCAAGTGAAATGAAACATGTATGGGGTTGAAGTTAAACTCAAGAATAGAAGAATTTAATAACACACATCTAGAATGTGATATCATCATTTACCAATACAAGGAATCCTTGATAGTGATCCAAGAACAAGCTCAAGCTATAAAGGAAATAGTGGGAAGAGAACTAAGGAGTATTGAAGCAGGAATATTAAGTATGGATTGGGGGTACTAGTGAAGCAGAGAAAACAAAGGACAAAGATCAAATTGAAATGGATAGTACTCATGAAAAATAGATAAGAATATCAATAGAGGAGGGAGATAGATTAACAGATGAAGTCCTATTAAGGGATTCTAACATGGAAGAAATTGAGATAATTAATGAAATTTTAGGATTGGAAATGCCAATGAATGAGGATGATGACCAATCACTGCTAGAAAAACAAAATCTAATTGTAAAAGTTTTGGAAAAAATGGAGCTTGAGGAAGGAAAGGAGAATGATAGAAATGAAGTATGTATCAGTGAGGAAGGAATTCAAAAAACTCTCAGTTTGTCATTTTTTGAATTAGGAGAAACCTCCCCTGACTGTGCAAAGTTGTTAAGAAAAGAGGAAGAAAATCAACTAATGAACTAAGGCGGCAGGATGGGAATGCAGTTGGTCAATAAAAGATAACCTCACTAATATATGCAGGGAAGGGGAAAATCCTTCAAACAAAGAAATGAAAGTAATCCCGAGGAATGTAAGGGGCATAAATGCTCCTAACAAACACTGCCTCTTTAAGCACTGTATATTCACATGTGAGGCATAGATAATTATGATGTAGGAAACACAATTAGGAACATAAGAGCTCGAAGGGTTTAAGAAGACGTTAGGAATATGGGGATTAGACAGGGAATCCCCAGGAGGAGCCACCAGGGGTTTATGTGTTATATGGAACCCAAATGGGATCTCATATGAAAAGATTAGAAGCACAAAATCATGGATATGCAACAAAATAAAAAGAACTAGAAGCACACTAAGTTTTGTTATTAATAAAAATATTTGGGCCAAAGAGTATCCAAGATAAAAGAACAATATAGTTAGAGGTAGATAATTTACTGGTAGAATTTCTTGATTAGGATCTTATTATTGTTGGGGATTTCAATGCAATCTTAAATGTGAATGAAAAGTATGGAGGAATTGCAAGAGAATCTCAAACCACCAAGGAGTTCAAAGAATGGGTACATAAAAATGAATTAATAAAAATTAAATCAGATAAAGGTGAATATCCTTGGAGAAATAGATGCCTAGGGAAAGGTAATTGGACCAAATTTGATTACAACTTCAAAGGTAAGTTCTTCCATTATCAGGATCAGATCATTACCCGATTCAGCTAGTTCAAGAAAAAAGAAAATGACTTAATAGATGCCCCTTTAAGTTTTAAAAGATGTGGATAAGAAATAAAAACCTTAGAAGAATCGTTTAACAATGGTGAAAAGAAGAACACTTTGAAGGGTCAAATTCTTTTGCTTTTATGGCCCAGCTCAAATCACTCAAGAGGAAACTAATTCAATGGAATAAGGAACATTTTAGTAATATCTTTGAGAGAAAAGATAATTTGGAGAACATTTGATATGAATCATATGATATATTTTTGAAGAAATAAAAAAATTCTCTCAGTTAATTCTTTTTAAAAAGAATAAATTTATCTCCAAATCATTATAAAAAGGTTTCTATAGAGGGAAAATTTCAGCTCGGTGGATATTTTGGTTTTACTATAATGTTTGAGAAGATTTGTAAATATATTATCTTTATGGAGAAAATTTAGCTTATGTTTGAAAATCTCAATTGGAATATAGAGACATTTCAATTTTGGCTAATTTTAGTCTAGGCTTGTAATTAATAGTTTTGGGAACAAATTTATCTCATCGTCTTTATTATTTTAAATTTCTATATGTACTATAGCTTAGATATACATACATTAGGGATAATTTAAGTTAAGACTCATCAATTCTTTTGTTCTAGATAAATTGCATCCAATGTGCTTAGGGTAAAAAATGATTTCTCAAATTATTTTAAATGTTTCGACAACTATTTAAAGCAGATTTCTATTTGTTGTTTTATTCAACTTTTCCTTACATACATTGTCGCATAAACTTTCTTGCATTAACAACATTTCAAACCTTAAACATTCAAACAAACATCCTATTTGTGTATTTATTCTCACCTGTCAAATAGTTTTTTTAAAACTAGATCAATACTAAAGTAGAAAAGATAGCTATTGGAGCTAACAATTTGTCTTTTCGTCTCTCATGTCTAATATATATTTTAGGTTGTATTTAAATACTCTTTTATTTTAATGAATTATGTGGAATTAATAGAAGATCCACCACAACTTTCTTGTTTAATTTTTTTTATTAATACTTGTCCTCCACTATTAAATATAATGTTTTTCATCATATATAACTTTTATGCTTTCATTTCATGACATTTTCAAATTGGTAATCAAATTGAACTATAGCTTGATACGTTGTTTTTTATTTTAAAAAGTAGCTGAAACTGGGGGCTGACTTGAACAAAAAACTAACATGAAGAGTGTTGATAACCAGCAAAGCACAGACACAGCAAACCCTTAGCCTATGCCAATTTTAGAAACCAAAAACCAAGAAAGAAAATCAATAGACCCCATCTCCAACACGGAGCTGGTAAGCAGCCTGGAAGTCCTAACAGGCCCCAACCTCACCATGAGGTTGGTAACCAGCCTATGGTAGTAATTAACAGTAAATTTAGCATTAACAGTAACAATCAACAGATTACAAAAACTTGAGATTAACCGAAGATCTAACAGGCCCACATCACCCAACCAAAAAATCCAGGCAAAAAAGTTAACCATAAATAGAGGAAAATGAAGCTACTTGGGGTTACCTTGCCCGCCTTTCAATAGGAACTTAAGCTAGTCGTCCACGAGGAACTGGTACAGTTCTTCATCCTTTCGCTCACCTCCCAGGTTCGTTTTCTCCATATGAAAGATTTGGAGCGTAGTGGAAGCCACATGCATGACCTTCACAACAAAGTCCACAATCCTATTAAATCTTTTCCTGAGATTTTTAATTTCCACCCTCATTTCCTTTAGCTCCACCTTTGGGTCAGACAACAATAGGGGCTCCTGAGGACCAGCAATAACAATGGGGGTGTCACTCACAGCATCAGGCAATTTATCCTCTATTTTTTTAGGGTCCTCTGGGGTAATATTTATAACCACTTGGGGGCTAGGGGACTATGAAGTTAGGAGTGGTGAGTCTACTTTCATCTCCTCAAAGAGTTTTTTCTTTGAAAGGTCAAAGGTAGGGAGACCAAAACTGGCAGAGACCTGAGAGTCTTGGATTTTCAAAGACCCATCCACAATAGGGTTTTTCTTCTTTTTTTCCCTTTCTTTCTCCTCAACCTTAACTTTCTTCCCCACTTTAGCTTTCCCCTTAGTGACCTATTTGATATCTTCTTCCTCCACCGAATCTTCTTCCTCTTCATCCTCTTCAGTGCATCTCTTTCTCATAGCATTTTTCTTGTATCTGGTTTTGGTAGTGATTCTGTTAGATCTCCTTCTACTATCATTCTCCTCCTCTTCTCCTTCAGATTCAATGGTGGTTTGGTCACTGTCGGCCAAACTCAACTTATTCTTCTTGGAAACAGGGGTTTTGGAAGAAGTCATGGGGTTAAAGAGAGTGACTTGAAGCTCATTTGGAATCTCAGGATAGAGCATAAAGTTATGGAGAGAAATAGTCCTAGGCAGACAGAGGGCTAAATGGAAATTGTAAAGGCATAACATTAAGCCCTGATGGAGAATACAATAATTCTACCTGGATTTCATTTTTTCTTTGACTTCCAAAATAGAACCTTCCATCGAATGGAGCAGAAAAAATGGAAAGGAGATGGAATCATTGTACCTAAAGTGGTTAAGGAGAGGGAAATGGTAGTTGTAACAGGTGCCAAAGCGGCCTTCCAGAGTGATATACTTCATCAAAATGAGGCACATTTCATTCCATGGGTCAGGCAGCGTCATTCTATTGAATCCTCCCCTAAAATGTTCAAGAATCTCCATTTTTTTGAAGAATATTTTCATATGGGTGTCATCTCGGCTTTTGGTGATCTTCTTCCATTTTTTCCCCTCTGTGGAGAGACCCATGGCCTGCTTGATAACCTCCTCATTAATCTCAAAGGTTATGCCATTTATTTTGACTTTGCACTCATCCCAAGTTTTTACCAACTACAGAGAGGCTAGTTCATCACTGCCACCCATAGCCTTCATGAATGGGAAGAAACTTCCCTCCTTAAGGTAGTTGAGAACGCACAAATTTTTGATTAATTCATCCTCGATCCTAGCGGGTTCCACCCGCACCATATCTCCACCCATCTCTGAGCTGTATTCAGGCAAGTCTTCCTCCTTGGTCTCAACCGACCTCCCACCTTTCCCTCCTCTGTTCAACACAACACTCACCAGAGCAGAGCTAGTAACCCAACAAATGTAGCAATTTTTTCTCCAGACAAAAAACCAAGTGGTTTTAATGTCTGTCTTCTCACAGAGTTGGCCCATACTATTCATGTGGTTGGCTAAGATAAATGAATAAGCTTTGCATGTCAAGAAATGATATCACCACAAAGGCTTGATGTTACAATTAATCTCATCAGTCATATCATTATTTCCCTTACATGTGTTATGCTCCATGTCTTCTTTTAATTTGAAAAATCTCATACTCTTTCTAAAAATGGCATTGCTAGCCCATATTTCAAGTTGGCAATAATGAATATAACCAAATACAGTATCTTTTTTAAAATTTGAAATGATGCGGCACCTCATGAACTTGCCCACTATCTTTCTCAACCAATCAACATCCGCCTCGTTAGACATCATTAAATTTTCTTTCTTTTTTCACAAGCTGAATAACATGCTTGGGTAGAGAGTTTAAGTTTCTCCAACATCTTAAGTCATTCACCGCAAGACCCATGGTCGCCAACATGTCTGCCACCATGTTACCTTAACGGTAAATGTGCTGAAGGTTGAAGTCATTGAACCTGGGGAGCAGCGAATAGATGTCTTGCAGCACATTTGCCAGGATCCAGCTAGTAGTATAGTTCCCTTTAAATAGCTCAATTATAATTTTAGAATCACCTTCTATGATTAATATTTTAATCCCAATATCAAACGCCACCTTTGGACCCCATAGGAGGTCAGACATCTCAACCAAATTATTAGACCCCTTCCCCAGGTGGAATGCATAGGCCAGGATCAATTGACCTTTTTGATCTCTAAGAATACCTCCTCCCACAGCAATACCATTGGTGGAAGCACCATCAAAGTTCAGCTTGGTTATGTATTCCTCCAGGGGTGACCATTTAGTGTTTAGTCTTGTCAGAATTTTGGAATTGTCTGTTACATAGAAGGAGGTGGGAAGAACCCATTCCTTAGCTATCATACACTCCACTCCCTTGGGGGCATGGGAGGGGGTTTTCTAGTGACAGGTATCCAGGTTTTCCTTTAGCAGATTCATAGTCAGCCGCACTGTTCCTTCAACATTGTTGTCTTCTCCTCTAAAATCTGATTGTTCCATTTCTTCCATAGACTCTAGCAGACATGTGAGGGTAATAGGCACCAAAGGATGTTGATGAGAGGGTGCTCAGCTAGTCAACCCTAGTTATTAATGAATTGGTCTAAGTGCTCCAAAAAGACCGAGTCCAGCTACAGTTTGCTCATTATTTTTCCCCACACCTGAGAAGCGTAAGGGCAGTGAATAAGAATATGATTTATTGTCTCAGCCTGCATTTTACAAAGAACACACTTGTTGACCAGCTAGACTCCTCACTTCTAGAGGTTGTCCAATGTAAGGATTTTTTGATGAAAAGTGGTCCACCAGAAAAAAATTATTTTGGGGATGAGCTCGGGAAACCAAACCTTTCCCCAACTCATCTCATCGGCTAGAACCTTAATGTTAGCAAGGTAAGCAGATTTGACCATAACTTCCCCGATTTGTTGTGACACCACACAACCTTGTCAACAATTTGAGAGATGGGGATCCTGATCTCAGCAATCAGTTTTTGTAGCTCCAGAATGTGGGGAGGGACATGCTCCTATCTATGGTAAGCATTAGGAAGGTTCTTCCATTTCTTATCCTGAGAAATGTAGTCACTAACTTTATCTCCAAAATGAGAAATCAAATGATCCCTAAGGAGACTAAGTTTGTTTCTACTGAGAGGTTTATCTCCCACCCACCAGTCCTCCCAGAAACTTATCTGCTTTCCATCACCCACCACCCATTTTAAGCCTCTAAGGAGGGAGCCTTTACTTTTCACCATGAAATTCTAGAATTTAGAGCCAGTGGGGTAGTTTTGGCCCAGGGGGAATTGGTCATTTAAGTAGTATTTGGCCTTCAAAATTTTACACCAACCAGAGTTACCTTTAAAGAGTTGTCACCCAAGTTTGGTAATTAGCACCTTATTAAGATCTTTTATCTTTCTCACTCCCAGACCTCCCACCTTCTTAGGTTGACAAACCGTTTCCTAGCTAATCAG
The DNA here is from genome assembly GCA_018584345.1 of Thuja plicata. Taxonomy (NCBI): domain Eukaryota; kingdom Viridiplantae; phylum Streptophyta; class Pinopsida; order Cupressales; family Cupressaceae; genus Thuja; species Thuja plicata. Next base: position 7,515,441 of record MU223089.1, read on the forward strand.
GTTCATTTTAGTCTTTTCCTCTGTTCTGAACCATAGGAAGTTCCTTTGGTTTTTTTCCAGTTTCTTCACAGTTTTGTCATTGATTTTGAAAAGAGATAGGAAGTAAACATGTATTCCTTGGAGGGACACCGCTAGAAGTTGGAGCTTCCTCGCATTACTGAGGACCTTACCTTTCCATCCTGCCAATTTTTTCTTCATTTTTTTGAGTATGGAATTCCAGAAAGGGTCAGAGACTTCCTTCATAGTGAGAGGGAGTCCAAGATAGGTGTCGGGAAGTATACCACCCTTATAGAAAATACACTCTATAATTTTTAATTGGGTTCTCTATTCAGAATTAAAGAAGTAAATTTTTCTTTTACTATAATTAATCACCTGACCCAAAGCCTCCGCATAAACATTCAGTAGAGCTTTCCATTCTCTTTCTTCTCTAATGCAAGCTTTCCCAAATAGAAACATGTCATCCATAAATTGTTGAATGATTTCAAAAGGAAGAGAGGAAGCCGATTTAAATCCGGCAATGTGTCCACAAGCCTCCAGTCTCAATAAATTATGAGCCAACACCTCAACCACAAGGAGGAACAAATAAGGGGATAGAGGGTCACCTTGGTGCAAGCCCCTCTATGGATTAAAGGACCCCCAAGGAGAACCATTTACAAGGACCGCAAATTCAATAATTTCCACTGCCTCCTTGACAATTCTTATGAAATTTGCATTAAAGCCAAGCTTTTTTAGCACCCCGTATAGGAATTTCCAAATCACCTTATCATACACCTTAGAAATGTCCATTTTTAGCGCCATGCCAGTATTATTACCTCTATCCATCGAGTGAATGATTTTACGGGTAGTGATAACCGCATCTAGGATTTGCCTTCCCGGAACAAACCCCCTCTAGTTGGGGTTAATTATTTTACCCGGGAGAGGTTTGATCCTATTTGTGATGATTTTTGAAAGAATTTTATAAAATGTATTACAGAGGATGATAGGCCGAAAATCACTTAGTTCCTTGGGGTCTTGAACTTTAGGGACTAGAACAATGTAAGTTTTGTTAATTCTCTTGAGGATTTTTCCAGTTCTAACAAAATCACGAGAAACATGGATAATATCATATTTTATGACATCCCAAAAATGCTGGAAGAAAGCCGGGGGAAATCCATCTAGACCAGGAGATTTGAAAGCCCCCAATGGAGAAAACCGCGGTTTTGACTTCCTCTTCAGAAACCTTGGAAAGAAATGAATCGTTCTCTTCTCTAGAAATAATAGTCGGGATGGCCTCCAAGAGATGAGAGCTGTCAGAATCAACCCCCCTCCATAGCAGGCTTCTAAAAGTGTCACAAAATAAATCTACCACATGATTACCCATGTCTTCTTCCTCAGTCATCACGTCCCCATCGGCAACCAGGGATTTAATAGTATTTCTTCTTTTATGGATTGAAGTAGATCTGTGGAAAAAATCTGAGTTGCGGTCACCTTCCTTGAGCCATTGGATACGAGATCATTTCTTCCAGAAGATTTCCTCCCTTTTGAGGTTGTCTTTCCATTTTTTCCTCCATCCCTCTTTCACAATATGAGCTTCCCAAGAGGAATTGCCCATGGGCATTTCATTTTGGAGGAGTTTAAATTTTTCCTCTATCTCTTTCTTACACTGGAAGATATCCCCAAAATTACTTTTTCTCCACCCGTGGGCCTCCCTTTTGATAATTTTAAGCTTCTCAGCAATTCTGAACATAGTTGTTCCCCTAATAGGCATGTTCCACCACCTTTTTATACAGTCTTTGAATTCCTGGTGAGAATGCCACATGATCTCGTAGTGGAATGGCCAGGGTCTAGCACAAGCTTTCTCCTCCCAACCAAGAATCAAAGGAGAGTGATCAGACACAGTCCTTGGGAGGTGCGAGAGGCCAATTAGAGGGGAAATATCCCACCCACCAAAGATCAACCATCTATCCAGCCTAACCTGGATAAGGTGCCTACCTTTTCTATTATTAGACCAAGTAAAAATCATGCAATGTAACGCAATATCAACCAAATAACTTCTCCTCATGAAATAAGCCAGCTCTTGCATACTATCAGAATAATCTTGGGACCCTCCCAATTTCTCAGAAGGAAATAGGGGATAATTAAAATCCCTAGCACACATAATAGGGTAATCATGGTCAGCATCAATGAGGTTAGAGATTTCCCCCGAGAGTCTACCCCATTCCATTCTAGAGTTTGGGGCATAAATGTTGAACATATACCAGGAGGAATTATTCCAAGTAAAAAATGTAGCAAGAAAGTTATGAGAAGAAGCCACAATGTTCCATGATAGGAACTTCATCTTTTACCTTTTTGAGAGTCTTCCAGGGTTAGTTGCCTTCCACTGGCAATAGCCCTTGCTGCTTCCTTAGATCTAGTCACCTTAGCAATCAGGCGGCTAGCTTTGTTTTCACTCTCTACATCTATCTTATTTTTTGACTCCAGTCCTTCATCCATCTTCTTGCTCCTGGTTTTTCTTTTAGGTTTTGACCAGTTGAGGGTAGAAGTCAAGGGTGACAAGGAGGATGTTCTCATTATTTTTGCCCCAAAATCTGAATCGCATTGCCGGGTGGAAGAAGTTTCTCCCCAAAATTTTCCTATCAGAGCACTTCTAGCCACCTGAGTCTTGTTCGCCATGCTAGTATCATGGCCATTAGGACTGTTAATGAGAGTGTTAGAGACATCCATTAATATTATGACCATTTCTCCATCTTCAGGGGCTATACCCATCTAAACTATAGTGTTCGCCGTGAGAATCTCATCTTCTTCTTTTGCCTCAACCTTCTCAGCCTCTGTGTTCCTTACTAACCCTTCCTTCATCTACCCTTTTTCTAGGGCCTCAGTCTTCTTGGTCTCTGTGTTCTTTACTATCCCTTCAAACTCTAGCCCACCACCATGGGGGGGAATCTGCCATGGGAAGGATGTTCAACCGTGGTATCCACCAAAGCCACAGCTAACTCAACATTGTTAACCTTAGGCAAGGGGCATATGGCAGGTTGTTCCTCCAACCTGGAAGAGCCCTTACAATTATTCACCACATGCCCATTTTTCCCACATTTCTGGCAGTGTAGTGTGGCATTTTCATAAACAATGGCCTGGTTCTAGTTCCCCCACTTGAACTTAAGCAGTACAAAGTTGGGAAGAGGATTGTTCGTTGTGACATTAACACAAAATATAGCAAACACCAGACGTGACTTAGTCAGAGTAACCAAGTCAGCTGTCATATACATTCTGAAGGAGTTCCCTATCCATCTAAGCACTTTATCATCCCATAATTCTAGGGGAAGACCGGGAAGGCAGACCCACACTGGAGCAACTTTTTGTAGTTCAAATTCCAGGTTAAATCTAGGTTTCCATTTAGCCATCAAAAGAGTGTGCTTCACATAGTACCAACTCCCTGTAGAAACACTAGTAAAATCTGCCTCAACATTAAATCTGAACAGGAACAGACCCCCTGGCATAGCAAAAACTGATAGGGATCGTTTAACTTTCCACCTGGTTGTACACCAACTACACACCATCTCTATGGTGGGCCTAAAGGCAACAAACCTCCCAACAAGGGCAAGGTGTAGGGCAGCAGATATGTCCTCCACAACTCTATTTGGGACAAAGATTTCAGGACCAAATTCTCTAGCTGAGAAATTAGGCGTATCAACGGTGTTAGGAGATCCAGATCCCAACACCGCCATCTTCTATACCCCCAACACAACAACATTATCCTCCTTCATAGGCTTTAAAGGGGACATCGTAACACCAGTAAGGGAACCAGGTGAGTCTACCATCTCAGAGGAAAAGGGGCCAATCCCTGCCAACAGGGGTTCCAAATCATCTCTCCGAGCAAGGACTAGGAATAGGTCCGGACAGTCACTCCCCAGCTCCCCCGGGGGAGCAGGGGTCGAGACAGAAGCCAACATTCAAAAACAGGCGGGGACCTAGTTGCAGAGAGTTGTTTTTACTTTTACTTTTTTAGAAACAGCTTGATACATTGTTAAATAGAGAAATACAAAATAATTTGGATCATGGAATCCAATCAATTCGTTTACAAAATCTAATTTAAATTGAAGAAATGTTGTTTTTTTTATAAAAATGGACATTACCATTATATTATATTATTATTTTATTCTTCTTTGGAGAGGCTCAAGTAGTAAAGAAGTAATAAGAAAACCTCATTTCCTTACCATGATACAACATTGGACAAATGTTAATGGCAAGAATTAATTCAATTCCATAAGTCACCCATGTAAAAGGGGGGCAATTTTAAATTATTAGTCATCCCCAAATTGTTTGCAAAATATATTTTAATTTGTAAACTAACTGTTTAGGTGTATAGATCAATAGAACAACATACCTCATATGAAGTAGATTATGACATGTAATTTAAATTTTTATTATTTTTAATTATTGACAAATGACATTAACTTTTAAACATATAAGCTTAAAAAAATATCTGAGCGTGATCTTTGAACCCCTTCTAGTGCAAGTGCTAGCTATAAATAACATATTTATAATTAGTTGACCCTTCCTTATTTTAGTTTCTAGTTATGATTTGAAAGATTTTTAGTTTGTGCTTATACCCACTAGTGAAAACCTTTGGCATGATACTTTTGACTAGTAATTGTGAGTCAAATTTATACATGATTGCATAATTTAATTTCTATATAATTCAATTTAGATACATTCGATGTGCAATTGATTCATGGATAATTATAGAATAAGTCATTATTTTAAGATAATCTCTAAGTCAAATTTATACATTGCATTATTTTATTTTTGTACAAATAAATTTAGAGACATTGGATGTGAAATTGATTTGTCAATAATTATAGCATAAGTAATTATTTTAAGATAACCTCTAAGGGATAATTGAATTGATTTGCATCCAAATCTGCATGTGCCATTTACATTTTTTTCCTTATCTCTGCAAGTATTTTATAAGATTTGCAAATTGATTCCAATATCCCATTTTGACAAAAAGATATTCAACCAAGTGATCTAGCAACTTTTCTATAGTCAATTTTTAATGGTTTCATCCTTTCAAGCTTTTAAATATCATAGACTTCAACATTATAATTTTTTGGATCCTGTATTT
>MU223089.1:7535805-7546364 GCA_018584345.1 Thuja plicata
ATAAATGATTTGAGATGATGTCTCTATGAAATCTCATCTCATACCAAATTTGGTAGTCAAGAGATTACACAATAGTAGTTCAACAAAATGAGTCAATGGGATGATAAGGTGGAGGTGGCCAATGACATGAACATCGGTGATAATATGCATATATCTAGACTCTTGTTATGGATATCTCTATACTCCTATTGATTTAGCTCCTCAGCTGGGTGTTCCTAAGTTGCAGATGATTAAGCTTGTCTGTTAGATAAATATTTAGTCAGATCCTTGTGTAGGCTAAGGTTTGGACTAGATACATTCTTCTCTACTTTGCAAAGGTAAATCATGTATACCATATTAATATGGTCCTTTTTGGTTGGTAGCCATGCATATTTTCCCTCTCTAGTACTAGAAAATGCATATGGTTTAAAGTTCAAAAAAACCTCTTTACAAAGTCATTCTATTTCATCACATAACCCTCCTCTATCTTTGATTGCTCTTATTGTTGTGTTTGCAGATCGAATAGTAGGTAATTTCCATCTCATCATTCTCTTCATCAGAAATGTGATGAAATATTGAACTCTTCTAGTCATATTTGGTTGGGTGATTCAAGAATATTTTCGGCACTAGTCATATTTTGGGTGATGAAATATTTTTGGCGCTAGTCATATTTTTGGTGCTAGTCATATTTTGGGTGATGAAATATTGAACACTTCTAGTTAAAAAAATGCTCTACTGAAATGGCGAATTACGTCGACCATCTCTGCTTTTTATGAAAATCAGAATACATACACAAGAAAATAAATTTATGCTGGGGTCCTAGGATTTTTAACTAGAAGAGTTCAATATTTATTGCTCATTCTAGTGTGAATCACTACATCACAAATATTTATGGCTCCATCATGGATTAAAGGGTGGAGATCGACCCTCTTTTGAATGGTCTATTTATTTTCTCCCTTGGTTATATCAATGAACGGAACTTTACTCTGACTTATTGTTTATTAATGTGAGACCATCATACCCTTTCAATAAACCTCAGACTTGTGTCTAATTTAATCAATTTGAAGAGACCTTTTAATGAATCTTTCTCTCATCAGACTCGTAAGATAATATTTTTATTACACCTTATAATCACTCTTGTTTAGTGTAATCAAACTTTAAGTTTTGATTGCACCGTACTCTCAAACACAAAATTTCATGAATCGAAAGAAATTTAAGTTATGATTACACATTATCAAGAAGAACATGTGAAATTGGGACTTTTACTCTTGATTGCATTTGTATTACTCACTACCAGGTGTAGTTGGAACTTTTAGTTATAACGGTATAATGTCTTTTCCTTAATCATGTACTAGTGTAATTGGGAATTTTAATCCTGATTACACCTAGGAACACATATATCTTACCCTTAATTGCAATGTAGTTTTAAAACCCCAAAATCTTAAGTTGGTCCTTTTTTTGGCATGTTTTCCCTATTTCATTTGTAGTTGGGATTTTTCTCTTTTATCTCATTTTTGAGTAAAACTGTAATCTAAGCGATGAATCCCTTAGTATCCACCACTAATTCTCCATTTTAGATTCTCTCATTCATTCTTAGGGCTTATCACCTTGATTTTGTAGAGAGCACTTCTCTTGATGAAAAAGTACTACACTAAGTAGGAAGATGGGGTGGGATTTCCTAGGCAAAGGACATAAGAACTATCAATGGTGCACTTTAGTGTTCCTAAATAAAGTGCCTTCACCAAGCCTAAATACATCGAGAAAGTGTCACCTTATAATAGCATGAATACCTTCTATAAAAATTATGATGTTCATAAGAGTATTGTCTTGTCATGCACTTAGTTTAGATTCAATTATGTGTATGTAATTAAGTTTTGACAAATTACATGTAAAGTTAAAAATTGTAATTACATATGATCACATCACAGGTGGAATTGCAAAATATAATTACAAGTAATAACATATAAAGTTGAGTTAGAATAGGATTGTAATGTTGAATAAGTCAAAAATTAGTTACGATTCTCCCACTTTTTTCTCGCAACCTCTCTTCTATAAATAAGACATGGACTCATTGTAAATATCATCTTTTTTGCAATGAAATAAAACTTTGTTAGTTTGTGTGCGCACTCTAAAAATTTGATTTTGTGTGTATAGAATATCCCAATCCATAAAAAAGATGGGTTTTTGTGCAGGAGTACCTCCATCCACTCATCAACAGAAGATATTTTTCAAGGTTCTTCTAAACATTCACCCAAGGGATTTCATGCCTAAGGGTCTAAGTTATCATTTTACAAGTTATCAATAAGCCACATTGTAAGACCTACTCACCCTTGGTGTGTTTATAAACCTCAGGTTTTGACAAGCTCTCGCTATTATCTGAGTTTCAAAATAGGTAACAGGGGATGCCATTGCATGGCTATGCTGGTTGAACTTCATGGGGGAGATTGTTGGGATATGAAGCCCAACGGTCACATGCCTATTCACTTTCAATGAGCTCATCATAAGAAAATTCAATTTTCAATGAGCTCATCTCATTCATACTTGTCTTCCATAAGTTGTTCAAGGTCTTTTATAACTAAAATCCCATTTCAAACTTAGTACTATTGAATTTTCCAAATTTGTTTCGCTTTAATGAAGTCTAGGTGGCTCCTGTTCCAGGGAGGGGTTTCTAGAAAAAATTTCATTAGGCTTGATATTACTTGCGTCCTATTTATTTTTCATTTGTTTTAAGTTGTAACGACAATTTTCTAAACATCTACACGAGGTTGTCTATTTAGAAAATCAACTTGTTTACCCAAGAAAATATTTGTACATGTGGAAAATTGCGAATTCATTCCTAAATGGCTAGAATGTATTGGCTTGTTTCAGCATAAATAATATTCGTATATATAAGTTGTGGGGTTTTGTTCCCACATAGAAACCACATATATGTTGAAAGCATTCATGCATGCAAATCTTTTTGTTTCCTTTCTGCAAAAAAAACCTAGTTTTTTATCAGATTTCTTTAGAATATTAATTAAATCCTATTCCAATTAATGTGGTTGACATTGATACAAAGAAGTTCCTAAAACCAATGATGGCCTATCAAAAGTATGGCCTTTACTTTCCTTAACTGGATTAGTGTGTGGTACACCTAGAGCATATTATTTACCATTCATCTCCATTCCCTAATTTGGGATTGAACCTCCAACATTAATGGCGTGAACATTTTGAGATGATTTCATGTGTAGACAAAATTACCTTAGATCAGAGTATATAATTATTATAGAAAATTGTAGTCATTGACTATGTACCTAGACAATAAACCATTAAAAAAGTTAAATGATTTGTGTTAGAACCTATTTCCAGTACCATACAAAATAGTATTGAATCCCTCTTTAAAGAAAGAGAATCCAAATTCAATTCGTTGTAAGGGGAACTTGTCTTCAACTTGAAAAAAATAGCACTAGGTTGCTAAACTCTATTCATGTTTTAGTGAAGCATGATCAATCTGAGACTTCCTAAATGTGGAATTTTTCTCATTCTTGCCCTTCACATTGGCAATAAAATCAGATTTAATGTTGCACATCTACTAGAAACTAAAATTTTCCCAGAAAGATAGAATATACCAAACAAAGGAATAGAAAATATACCTCATCTCTTCAAAAATGTGGTAGTTTAGAACTTAAGAGACTAGAGAGGAAGTGCTTGATAAAATGGCTCAATTGAGATTCCACCTCATGCCACATGTGGTAGTTGAGAGATTACATAAATTTATCAATGAAAGATCTCATCCCATGATATTTTAGGCAGTTTGGAGACCACACACATAAATGATGTGAGATGATCTCTCTATTAAATTTCATCTCATACCACTTTGAGATGTTGTCTCTATGAAATCTCATCTCATACCAAATTTGGTAGTCAAGAGATTACACAATAGTAGTTCAACAAAATGAGTCAATGGGATGATAAGGTGGAGGTGGCCAATGACAGGAACATCAACAATAATATGCATATCTCTAGACTCTTACTATGCATATCTCTATACTCCTATTGATTTAGCTCCTCAGCTGGGTGTTCCTAAGTTGCAGATGATTAAGCTTGTCTGTTAGATAAACATTTAGTTAGATCCTTGTGTAGGCTAAGGTTTGGAATAGATGCCTTCTTCTTTGCTTTGTGAAGGTAAATCATGTATACCATATTAATATGGTCCTTTTTGGTTGGTAGCAATGCATATTTTCCCTCTTTAGTACTAGAAAATGCATGTGGTTTAAAGTTTAAACAAACCTCTTTACAAAGACATTATATTTCTTTGGGTGTAGATTTGCAACTGCTTGTTGGATCTATTTATAATGACATGCAATACACTTTTAGTGTGATGTAATGAGGGAGATAAAAATATTATATCATAGTAGTAAAAGACCTTGTACTTTATCTTTCTTAAATAGCTGAATTAAAAGAGAATATTTTATTATATTCACCATAGACCAGACAAAAAGTCTTTTAGATATTTACCAAGGTATAGAGCTTATATTAATGGGAGCTTTCACAAATCAAGCTATCAATTGGTCTATTTTTTCGGCTCCTTAATCAAATTTTCTACTTGAATATTACCATTTTTATGATGAAGACCTCGACATAACCCTCCTCTATCTTTGATTGCTCTTATTGTTGTGTTTGCGGATCGAATAGTTGGTAATTTCCAGCTCATCATTCTCTTCATCAGAAATATGATGAAATATTGAACTCTTCTAGTCATATTTGGTTGGGTGATTCAAAAATATTTTTGGCTCTTCCAAATGAATTTGTTGTTTTCTTATGTGTCCCACATCAGATATGAAATTTTTTGATACAAGTAATGTATTTTTAACTATAGGACAATCCCTTTTGATGTTATTCACTATGAAACAGGTAAATGATGAATCACTCACCCTTTTTGTAATTGCATACAAATTAGGTAATAGCGACAACAAAATTTTCTTACGACTATGGAATTTGACTTCATAAATAATCTGAACCATGAGTACTCTCATTGTGTATGTCTAATTGTTTTTATTCTCTTGCTACATGACTTCGCTGCTCCCTTTGTGAAGATATTCCTATAATATGCTTGTGTTGATTTGTGCATGGAACTAATGCTCTTTGACCTCTTCATCCAACATATATGTCGATGCTCTTTACATTATATATTAAATGTTTGATGCTCTTTATATTATATATTAAATGTTCTTCAACCTATATCCAGAAATCTTATAGAATCATTTATCAGGTTTTGAATGCCATGTGTATCTATGTTGTGTCTCATGCCGATCTTCATTGTTCCTTTAAACATGATGTGCTGATGCTATTATGATGCTGAAATTGTGTATTGATGATTGTCCATTGATTTTCAAAAAATTGGATATCCCTTCATAATGTTCACATTCCATGCTTATCTAACAATAATAGAGACCCTTCTGTTCTATCAAGTTTTAGCTTTCATGAATGGATACAACTTGATAATGACAATGCATGGTATTCAATGACCTTAATAATAGCCTTGATCTTTTTTCTATGATGTCTTAGAATTATAAGTTATATTGTCCTTGTCAAAATAGAATCATTGTTACCTTATCTCGACACCATAAACTACTGCATATTCCTTCTGAATGTATGTTCATGTTTATCCTCTGAGATCACCCTCACTATATGCAATCAGTGTTTTCTGTATCCTTTTGGATCTGATCATCATTGAATGGCATTACCTTAAAATATGATATGCTCAATCATACATTAATGTTGTATTTTGACCTTATATCAAGTTTATGCATTTGCACAGTGATCTAGTAATTGTACCTGAGACTTTGTCATGAGTTTGATATTCTAATTTTGTATCCGTGATTCATGGATTTGACGCTCGGCTTCCAATGTTGTAATTATTTAACTATTATAGCAGCAAAAAGACCTAAATGTTTGTCATGTACCTATTCCCTTAAATGTGGCCTTCTTGTGTATACATGTAAATGCACATTTACTATAGAGTCTAATATGCTATGGCACCATTATGACAATGGGTTGTACTATGTCTTCTATACACATGTGCTAAATTTTTCCTCATCTCAATCATTGGACAACGTTGTCCTATGTCTTCTGTAGATACATGCTAAATTTGTCATCTTGATCACCGTACTTCTACATTGTTCTATGTCTTCTGTAGCCATGCTAAGTTTATCCTCATCTTGATCATTGTTCTATGCGCCTCTAGGGAAAATGAAAGCTCTTGTTCTACACACCTCTAGGGAAAATGAAAGCTCTCTGCAACTCCCCCACTTAAGGCATGGACTCCAGCTGCGCGCAGCCCTTGTTATATGTTGAAAAGGTGAGGTTGTACAAATAACACAATGTGATATGCCCACAATTATTTCTTATATCTCCAACAAAAATAAATTCCTTTTTACAGTCATTGTAGCTATATATCTTAGCACAATGACTTCTTCTATAATTATTTTGATGGGATACATTGATTTTAAATGATTGACATTGGGATCATGCTTGTTCTATCTACAACCATGGAGGGACACCAAGAAAAACATTCCCTATCCTAGGGCTTAATGGATGTGATGCTAATTTCCTTTGTTTCATATGGCCTATTGTTTGATTGCATGTTAATGCACATGTTCATGTCTCAATGGAACTCTTTGCCTCATATGTTTCACAAATGAATGTGATATACAAGAATGTCGACATCCTCCATCTCTATAACTACTCATTTGATTGTACAACTCAAATTTAAAATAGTATCTTTGAAGAGAAGGATCAAAATCTTGGAGAAGGATCAACATCATCAACATCGTCATTACAATAGTAGCTTTGAAGAGAATGGTGTCCTCAAGAGCATTCACTCAACATTGTGAGATCTCTATTTATGGCTACATTTTCTTCCAAGAGAAGCATAAATACTATCCTTTGGCTTGAAAACTTTTGATGCTCACCCCGGGCATACTGGCATAACAATGTTGGAGGAGCACAATTTAATTTGTCTCTATTTGCAACCATATTTGGCATTCATTTGTACTTGTATATGTGAATAAAATATATTTGGTACCTTCATTGATTTATGTCTTTAGGAATAGGTGCTTTGTTATGTTTCCTTGGTCTTCACTAATACGTCAAGGAATGGACACTTGTATAAACACTTCTATATATGGTGGATTGTCGTAAACCTATAGTATAGGCTTTTCCTATTTAATCATAGGCTTCAATATTGAAAGCTCATTTATGACATTTCACAGTCTAGTGGAGTTTTCTATAAAATTTAGTTATTCAAAACCATATAGAAATTACACTCTTTTATAAATAAATAAAATTTAAACTCAACTATTGGTGCGTGTGTTTTTTAATTGAAATTTTTGCTAAATAAAATATCCAGTATGGATTTGAAGTGTTCAAATGCTCTTATACATTTTAAAATCCTAAATATTTTATAAGCTATTAAATAAATTTTGGTAGAAAATAAAAGAGATTGATAACGATTTGCTTTATATTCATAAACTAATATATAACTTAATATTTCAAAATTAAATTAAATTAGTAAAAATGTCTTTGAAGGAAATTATGCTATAAATATTTACACAATTATTTGAAATTAGATATATGCAAGGGAAAATGGTGCTTTGGTAATGTCAAGGCAAGATAATCTTTGTACATATAGATACAAAATTCTTATCTATCATACATAATTACCATTTATGTTGTGAGATTCAATTATATGTTTTTCTAATTTTTGTTTTGGTCTTGGATTCACATATATAAGTATATTTAGTGCATCCACATAATTTTTGTTTGATTTTCTATTCAATAAACATAGCATATGCATCAAAACTTGGTGAGTTTAATCTTTGGCACGAGGAAATGTCCAAATCTTTTGAAATCCACATCTCTGCATGGTCTTTGGCATAAGGAAGTGTCTGCATAATTTTGACATTGAGAAACCTTTATTTTTTTAAAGTGTTCACCTCATATATGCTAGGAGTCATTTTTAAGTCATCAACCTACAAATAAATGTTGATAGTTTATCCTTTTGGCATCAAAGTGGTGGACTCTATTAACATGAAATATGTGTTGATCCAACATAATTGATACACTATTGCAATCTACAATATAACAATGAGTAACACCTTTTGCTTCATGAGCTCCTCCAACATATATCAATACAACTCTCTCTCTCTCTCTCTCTCTCTCTCTCTCTCTCTCTCTCTCTCTCTCTCTCTCTCTCTCTCTCTCTCTCTCTCTCTCTCTCTCTCTCTCTCTCTCTCTCTCTCTCTCTCTCTCTCCACGCAACATTCTATAACATTTAATCACAACTACAATTGGTCTTCTCTTCTTCCAGACATCATCTAATGTGTAAAAAATCCCTTTTTTGCAGAAGATTTGATATGAATCATATGATATATTATTCAAGAACTAGAAAAATTCTCTCTCAGTTGATTCTTTTTAAAAAGAATAAACTTAGCTCAAACTCATGTGTTGATAATTTTATTTGAAAATATTCATCTATTGTAAATATTTTGTTTTAGGTACAAATTTGATTCAAAATGTATCTCATTCATTTCCTCGAGTAACCAAGTTTGAATTTTTTAATAATTTTAGTCACGACTTATAAAAAAAATTCTATAGAGGGAAAATTTCAGCTTTGTGGATATTTTGGTTTTGCTATAAGTTTTTAGAAAATTTGTAAATATATTATGTTTATGAAGAAATTTTAACTTGTGTTTGAAAATTTCAATTGAAATATATAGATATTTTAGTTTTGGGAACAAAGTTATGTCATAGCTAGAAAAGAGATAAAACAATTTTAAAAAAATGAGCATCTAACTTATCTAACATCCCCTCTATTTAAAAAAAAAATGCTCTGCTGAAATGGTGAATTACGTCGACCATCTCTACTTTTTATTAAAATCAGAATACATACACAAGAAAATAAATTTATACTAGGGTCCTAGGATTTTTAACCCTCCTATACACGAAGTTACTCAAAGACATGGCAATGCCTTCACCGCACTCGGTCCTTCAGCGCTCGACCATGAAATGGATAGATCTAAAGAAAATAAGAGAGGAAGGGAGTATGGTTTAAAATCATGACCTTGGGCCCTAATGGAAGTAGGATGGAAAATTGTTCGATCTAGGAAAGCCAAACGCTCATCTATAGTGAAAAATGAAGCAATTCCCAAACAAGAAAATTAAAAAGGTTCCCCTACGGTAAAGAAGAGGCGATCAGAACCTCAGATTAATGAAAAAAGAAACAATAATAAAAAAGGAAAGGTTGGTACTAGCACCAAAAAAATGCCATTAGGGAAGAGGAAAATAAAGAAACCCATCGAACCTATGCTGATCCCCGGGAGTGCGGAGGTAAAGATATCGCAAAAATGCTACAAATTGGAAATGACATTCATCAAACCAGTTTGTGATAAATACAAAACAAGGGGTGTCTTGGCAATCTGGAATGGAAAGAATATGAATTTTGATGATATGCAAGCATGGTGGGAAAGGAAGTTCCCAGACCAGGTATGTATATCTCTCCTTGATAGTAATAATTTATTCATATTATGCACGACTAGAGTTATTAGGGATGAAATTATGTATGGAAATATTAGGTTTTATAAAGGATTTTGTTTTCATTTTATGAAATGGTTTGCACATTTTGATCCATTTTCCTATAAACCATAATTTAGATACAGAATTGTTAATATAGGCTCGATCCCTGTTGAGTATTGTCTTCCTGCCATCATAGATGAAAAGGGTCAAAATGGGGGACTTTCTTAGGGTGCAAAGGGATTCTTTCAGATGATATTTCAAAGGATGTTAAGATCTTAATTAGGTTAGATAAGAAAACCAAAACCCTAGATCCGCTAGAAATTCTCACTGAGAAAGGGAGTTGGAATATTAGACCTTCTTTCTACAATGCAGACATCAATGAAGCTGAAGTATTAAGAAAAAATATATCAACATTAAACCAGGGTGTAGTGCTAATACTTCTAGGATTAAGGAGATTGAGAATACGATAGGAAAGGAACCCGAGAAAAGAGAAAGGGTTCCCCGCAAAAAAAAAAGTTAACTTGTCAAGAAAGGGGGTTTCGGATGTAGCCAACCAAATCTATTTAGTATCACCTTTTAAAGGAAACCCATACTAGGAGCTGGATGAAGGGGAAATTATGGAAGAGATAGAGGAAACCAACGCAGGGAGAGGTAGGATAGAGTGTATAGAGATTGCCACAAATATTGAGGTATAGAAAGGTCGATTAAACCAGATTAATTCTGATATTCCCCCAAAATTAGATATAACCACTACAAGTGAAATGAAACATGTATGGGGTTGAAGTTAAACTCAAGCATAAAAGAAGTTAATAACACACATCTAGAATGTGATATCATCATTGACCAATACAAGGAATCCTTGATAGTGATCCAAGAATAGGTTGAAGCTATAAAGGAAATAGTGGGAAGAGAACTAAGGAGTATTGAAGTAGGAATATTAAGTATGGATTAGGGGTACTAGTGAAGAAGAGCAAACAAAGGACAAAGATCAAATTGAAATGGATAGTATTCATGAAAAAGAGATA
>MU223089.1:7554451-7574262 GCA_018584345.1 Thuja plicata
GAATAAATCCTCCTCACACACACCCAAGAGCCACCGAAGTTCTTTTTCTAATGGAAGGCCAGCTTCTTGTGGGTTTCGTTGACACCACCAACAAGTTCTTCAGCAAAACGTTGGAGAAGGGAGATGTTTTTGTGTTTCCAAAGGCACTTGTGCATTTCCAGCAGAATGTGGGGAAAGAGAATGCAGTGGCCATAGCTGCTTTGAGCAGCCAGCTTCCGGGAGTTCAGACAATCGCCAATTCTCTGTTTGGAGCGAATCCCCCTCTCCCCGATTCCGTATTGAGCAAGGCCTTCCGCATCACCCAGCAACTTGTGGATTACATTCAGAAGCTATTCGCATAAGATTCCCAAGCTCAATTTGCCGTGGCCTATCAAATAAAACAGAAGAAGACGATAGGCCACGTGCGAATATACCGTCTTTTATCATTTATTTTTTTCCTCAATAAAGCAAAACTACTTAAATCTCGTTCGTTATTTCTGTGCTGATGTCCTGCTTTCAGCATCGGTTTCCAATATTGGAATTGAACCAGGCTACCTAACTTGCAAAGAGCGTGCTATCAAGAATTTTTTTTTTCTTATATTATATAATTTTGATTAACATCTTAATTTGCTGTTACATTGCAATTTGCTTACAACTGAAACAAACTAAAATATAATAATTATGATTTAAGTTTTAATCAAATTTATTGCTTGCTAAATTTTAATTTTGAAATATTGGACTTTTATTTATTTACATTGATTTTAATGATTTTGTTTTGTAAGACTACCTCTCCAATTTTTACATCTCTTTCACCCTTTATTGTTCCTTTCACAACAAATTCTCTCCTAGCTTCATTAAGAAGACCTTCCTTGATGCACACCTAACCTATCTACAGCCAAACTATCATCTCCCTGTTAACTTCTTGAACACTTATTCCCGCTTAGAGTACCTCCACTATACCTCCGTACATATTTGCACCATTATTGCAATCTTAATGAAATAAGAATTTGAGGGGTTTTCTTATACCTAGTCACTAATAAGGATGGTGGTAAAATGAAATAATGAATAATACACCTTCTTAAGATATTATAATATATATTTTACTAGTGTGGTTTGTGATCCATTGATAAAAATTTCTAATGGTAAAGTGGATTTTATAAAACTTCAATGCACCTACAAAAGAGTTATGTTGTAGAGTTTTGTATATAACTTAGAACTTAATAAGGATTTCCATGGAAAGAATGTTCTTAATAGTATGGTCGATAACTTATTCCCTCCCAATTTCAAATGCAATAATTCATCCTTAATAAAAATAATTTAATAAAATATATCTAGAATAAGACAGGTTTTTTTTCAATGGTCACTCTCTCTCTCTTATTCCCACTCAGAATGTCACTATGACTCCTATTCCCTCTACTGTACAGTTGCAAGCCCCTATCACATATAGTTTATGCCCTATGGAGTCGTTTGTTGGCCTAAATGATCAACCCTCTTTCCTGGATAAGGTTTTTAGGTTATGTGATCGTATTTTCTTTCTCTTTAAGGTGCTAAGATGGTGTTTTATGGTTCTCCTTTGTCTCGATGTTGTGTCCCCTTGATTAGAATCCTTATCGCTATCCAATGCCATCTCTTGACACTACTCTATATGTCTATGTGGATCATTTATGCTAGCATGAACTACTGTTTTTAATTAAAAATAATTGTTTGCAAAGGCTTCTCTTGGTTTGCAATTAATGAAATTCAATATATTTAAGCCTTTTCTCTAAGAACTGATATCATTAATAATGAATATTGTTTTTTTCCCAAACTATGATCTATCATTTCCATGATTTTATGACTGTGTCATTCTAGTGTGAATCACTACATCACAAATATTTATGGCTCCTTCATCGATTGAAGGATGGAGATCTACCCTCTTTTGAACGGTCTATTTATTTTCTCCCTTGGTTATATCAATTAACAGAACTTTACTCTCACTTATTGTTTATTAATGTGAGACCATCATACCCTTTCAATAAACCTCAGACTTGTGTCTAATTTCCTCAATTCTAAGAGACCTTTTAATGAATCTTTCTCTCGTTAGACTCATAAGATAAACTTTTTATTACACCTTATAATCACTCTTGTTTAGTGTAATCAAACTTTAAGTTTTGATTGCACCATACTCTCAAACACAAAATTTCATGAATAGGAAGAACTTTAAGTTATGATTACACATTATCAAGAAGAACATGTGAAATTGGGACTTTTACTCCTGATTGCATTAGTATTACTCACTACCAGGTGTCGTTGCAACTTTTAGTTCTGACGGTATAATGTCCTTTCCTTAATCATGGACTAGTGTAATTGGGACTTTTAATCCCGATTACACCTAGGAACACATATATCTTACCCTTAATTGCAATGTAGTTTTAAAACCCCAAAATCTTAAGTTGGTCCTTATGTAGGCATGTTTTCCCTATTTCATTTGTAGTTGGGATTTTTCTCTTTTGTCTCATTTTTGTGTAAAACTACAATCTAACCTATGAAACCCTTAGTATCCACCACTAATTCTCCATTTTAGATTCTCTCATTCATCCTTTGGGCTTATCACCTTGATTTTGTAGAGAGCACTTCTCTTGATGAAAAAGTACTACACTAAGTAGGAAGATGGGGTGGGAATTCCTAGGCAAAGGACATAAGAACTATCAATGGTGCACTTTAGTGTTCCTAAATAAAGTGCCTTCACCAAGCCTAAATACGTCGAGCAAGTGTCACCTTATAATAGCATGAATACCCTCTATAAAAATTATGATGTTCATAAGAGTATTATCTTGTCATGCACTTAGTTTAGATTCAATTATGTGTATGTAATTTAGTTTTGACAAATTACATGTAAAGTAAAAAATTGTAATTACATATGATCACATCACATGTGGAATTGCAAAATATAATTACAAGTAATAACATAGAAAGTTGAGTTAGATTAGGATTGTAATGTTGAATAAATCAAAAATTAGTTAGGATTCTCCCACTTTTTTCTTGCAGCCTCTCTTCTATAAATAAGTCATCGACTCATTGTAAATATCATCTTTTTTGCAATGAAATAAAACTTTGTCAGTTTGTGTGTGCAATCTAAAAATTTGATTCCGTGTGTATAGAATATCCCAATCCATAAAAAAGATGGGTTGTGGTGCAGGAGTACCTCCATCCACTCATCAACAGAAGATATTTTTCAAGGTTCTTCTAAACATTCACCCAAGGGATTTCATGCCTAAGGGTCTAAGTTATCATTTTACAAGTTATCAATAAGTCACATTGTAAGACCTACTCACCCTTGGTGTGTTTATAAACCTTGGGTTTTGACAAGCTCTTGCTATTATCTGAGTTTCAAAATAGGCAATAGGGGATGCCATTGCATGGCTGTGCCTGTTGAACTTCATGGGGGAGATTGTTGGGATATGAAGCCCAACGGTCACATGCCCATTCACTTTCCTCTGTCTCTTCATATCAGAAGAGCTCTCTATAAATGGATGAGTAGTCATTTATTATAACTATTGGATTTTATCATTGTCTTGTACTGGATTAATATAATCGATTCCCTACTTCGAGTGTGGACGTAGGCATATTGCCGAACCATGATAAAATCATGTCTATTGTACTTTGTCTTCTCTATATTGTGTTTTCATTCCATTTCTCTATTTTTTAAATATTTACAGATAATGAAAAAAAATTAAACCTTCCTTTGCTCATTTGCCTTTTTGTATATTTTCAAGCTCTACTCTCTTGAAAATATTGGGCATATTAGCTTTTTTTTTCCCATGTATTTGATGCTTGAAGATTTAAAGCTTTGTCTATACTTGATCTTCTTGGAAGAATAAAATGGCCTAACGTTTAGGCTGTGACTTTTATCTCTGCTGTATTTCCCATTGTTTGTTGTTGACCGTAGCTTTCCTGACATTCTTTTATAGACACTTGTAAAACATGAATCATACTTGATACATCTATGCATTTCAATACTCAAGGTTCACATTCTTCCTTAAATCTAAACTTTTTTAGAGCAAAACAAAGAGGGTTTGATTTACCTAGGGCATCTATCATAAGAAAAGTCAATTTTCAATGAGCTCATCTCATTCATACTTGTCTTCCATAAGTTTTTCAAGATCTTTTTATAACTAGAATCCCATTTCAAACTTAGTACTATTGAATTCTCCAAATTTATTTCACTTTAACTAAGTCTAGGCGACTCCTGTTCCAGGGAGGTGCTTTTAGAAAAAATTTCATTAGGCTTGATATTACTTGCGTCCTATTTATTTTTCCTTTGTTTTCAGTAGTAACGACAATTTTCTAAAAATCTGCACGAGATTGTCTATTTAGAAAATCAACTTGTTTACCCAATAAAATATTTGTACATGTGGAATATTGTGAATTCATTCCTAAATGGCTATAATGTATTGGCTTGGTTCTGCATAAATAATATTCGTATATATAAGTTGTGGGGACTTTTTCCCGCACAGAAACCACATATATGTTGAAAGCATTCATGCATGCAAAGCTTTCCATTTCCTTTCTGCAAAAGAAAACCTTGTTTTTGATAAGATTTCTTTAGAATGTTAATTAAATCCTATTCCAATTAATGTGGTTGATATTGATACAAAGCAGTTCCTAAAACGAATGGTGGCATATGAAGAGTATGGCCTTTACTTTCCTTAACTAGATTAGTGTGTGATCCACCTAGAGCATTTTATTTAGCATTCATCTCCATTCCCTGATCTGGGATTGAACCTCCAACATTAATGGCGTGAAAATTTTGAGATGATTTCAAGTGTAGACAAAATTACCTTAGATCATAGTATATAATTATTATAGAAAATTGTAGTCATTGACTGTGTACCCAGACAATAAACCATTAAAAAAGTTAAATTATTTGTCTTAGAACCTTTTTCCAGTACCATACAAAATATTATTGAATCCCTCTTTAAATAAAGAGAATCCAAATTCAGTTCGTTGTAAGGGGAAGTTGTCTTCAAATTGAAAAAAATAACACTAGGTTGCTAAACTCTATTCATGTTTTAGTGAAGCATGATCAATCTGAGAGTTCCTGAATGTGCAATTTTTCTTATTCTTATTCTTGAAAAATGTGGTAGTTTAGAACTTAAGAGACTAAAGAGGAAGTGATTGATAAAATGGCTCAATTGAGATTCCACCTCATGCCACATGTGGTAGTTGAGAGGGTACATAAATTTCTCAATGAAAGATGTCATCCCATGATATTTTAGGTAGTTTGGAGACCACACACATAAATGATGTGAGATGATCTCTCTATGAAATTTCATCTCATACCACTTTGGAGACCACACACATAAATGATTTGACACGATGTCTCTATGAAATCTCATCTCATACCAAATTTGGTAGTCAATAGATTACACGATAGTAGTTCAACAAAATGAGTCAATGAGATGATAAGGTGGAGGTGGCCAATGACAGGAACATCGGCGATAATATGCATATCTCTAGACTCTTTTTATGCATATCTCTATATTCCTATTGATTTAGCTCCTCAGCTGGGTGTTCCTAAGTTGTTAGATGATTAAGCTTGTCTGTTAGATAAATATCTAGTCAGATCCTTTTGTAGGCTAAGGTTTGGACTAGATGTCTTCTTCTCTGCTTTGCGAAGGTAAATCATGTATACCATATTAATATGGTCCTTCTTGGTTGGTAGCCATGCATATTTTCCCTCTTTAATACTAGCAAATGCATATGGTTTAAAGTTCAAACAAACCTCTTTACAAAGCCATTCTATTTCTTTGGGTGTAGATTTGCAACTGCTTGTTGGATCTATTTACAATGACATGCAATACAATTTTAGTGTGGTGTAATGAGGGAGATAAAAATATTATATCATAATAGTAAAAGACCTTGTACTTTAGCTTTCTTAAATAGCTGAATTAAAAGAGAAGATTTTATTATATTCACCATAGACCACACAAAAAGTCTTTTAGATTTTTACCAAGGTATAGAGCTTATATTAATGGGAGCTTTCACAAGTCAAGCTATAAATTGGTCTATTTTTTTGGATCCTTTATCAAAGTTGCTACTTGAATTTTACCATTTTTATGATGAAGACCTCGACATAACCCTCCTCTATTTTTTATTTCTCTTATTGTTGTGTTTGCAGATTGAATAGTAGGTAATTTCCAACTCATCATTCTCTTCATCAGAAATGTGATGAAATATTGAACTCTTCTAGTCATATTTGGTTGGGTGATTCAATAATATTTTCGGTGCTTCCAAATGAATTTGTTGTTTTCTTATGTGTCCCACATCAGATATGAAAATTTTGGATACAAGTAATGTATTTTTAACTATAGGACAATCCCTTTTGATTGTATTCACTATGAAACAGGTAAATGATGAATCACTCACCCTTTTTGTAATTGCATACAAATTAGGTAATAGCGACAACAAAATTTGCTTACAACTATGGAATTTGACTTCATAAATAATTTGAATCATAAGTACTCTAATTGTGTATGTCTAATTGTTTCAATTCACTTGCTACATGACTTCACTACTCCCTTTGTGAAGATATTCCTATAATATGTTTGTGTTGTTTTGTGCATGGAACTAGTGCTCTTTGACCTCTTCATCCATCATATATGTCGATGCTCTTGAAATTATATATTAAATGTTTGATACTCTTTATATTATATGTAAGATCTAAATTTGGAGACTTTAGATGCCCTAGATCTCCTAAATAAGCTTTGTATAATGAAGGGAAATCTTATGTCCAAATTGAGAATATTACATTTAATTATATTGATCAAAAGGATGGAAAAGGCCATGCAAAGAATGATGTGATAATATGCCTACCTCATAACACAACAGATCTGGAGAAACTCATTTTCTGAGTTCTGTAGATTGTTTCTAGAGATGTTGATAGTTGATACTGAACCGGAACAGAGAGACGGACAAAACCCAGAAATATTTTTTTGTTCCGATGTCATCTTATGAAAAAGGTCGACCCTGTACCACTTTTGCCAACTCAATCTGCTCAATTCTGAAAATGTCCTTGTTTGAAGAGTCTGGAAGAAGACCGAAAAGGGTATCCAGATCTGGCCTTAAATCTTTAATTCTACACCTATACCTACAAGAAAAAGGGAGGTTGACCCTGTACCACTTTTGCCAACTCAATCCGTCCAACTCTGAAAGTGTCCCTGTTCGCACAATCCGACAGAAGGCTGAAAAGGGTATCCAGATCTAGCCTCAGATCCTCTGTCCCGCACCTGCAAATATCTAAAAAAGGGATTTTGGGGTGGCTATATAGGTTTTTTCCTTAGTCAAACCCCCATTTTGGTGATTTCCACCTCCACGAATAGCCGAGTGTATAGAATGTATATTGTGTGTGTGTTGCGCTTTGGAAAGAGTCTTTTGAACATGCAATATCAAGATCTAATCTTCTAGATTAAAAATCCTAACATAACATGGAAATAAGAAAGCAATGCATAGATTTTAATATGATAAAGAAAGCATACCAAGCCCCCAAGGCTAAAGTATTCCTATCAACTCACAATCCGTAATTGCTACCCCATGATAATGTCCTTTGAATGCTTGAATGTTGAAGAGGGTAGATCTAAAGAGAAAGCCTTCTTTCTCTAATGAAGATCTACAATAACTTGTCTTCAAATAATGCTTTGATTGAAGATGATGATATGTCCTCCTAGCATGTTTTTCTATATCATCCTCTTGCTTGCTTGCTTCATCATTTCATCATGCAATCTCCCAATCTTGTTTCATCTTTTTCTCATGATCAAATGAAGGCAAAAGAGAGTGTTTATATAGAGATTTCAACATAGGTCTCCTAGGGAAATGTGATGGATCCAAATTCAAATTTCACCTTGAATCATGGTCCAATCACCCTTGCCAACTAAGGAGAAAACATATTAATTCAAATATTGGAGAAAACACTTCCGCATCTAAACCTGGGGACCTATTTCAAGTTTTAGACCCTGATAAGCTCCGGATCTAGAAATAGGAACCAACACCTATCAGGGGACAGAGTTGACCTCAACCCGATTCTAGGACAAGGTCAACCTCATCCCTGTCCTAAGTTTTTAGGAAGGTCATTAGGATGAGACATAAAGGCTCCCAGGTCAGTCGGGGACCTAGGAAGGTGAGGGAATGAGTCAAAGTGTTAAGAAGGCCTAAAAGGCATAGAGAGAGAGAGTAATATGAAGCCTAGGAGGACCAATACATAGGTCCTACCTAGAAAGAAGAGCCATGGAGAGGAAAAATCCAAGAGAATTCATAAGATCCTAACCCTAATTTCACCTAAACATGTAAAAATGCAAATTTATTATGCAAACATACTAAACAAGGGTGCTAAACTCATCCAAGTGGAAGTGCTTCCATTTTAAGATGATACATTTAGCCCCCACTTTATCTTAGATATGATACTACATGAATATGCAAGCTAAAGTAAGAAATCATCACAAAGTATAAAAAGGATATAGCCAAGTCCTCAATGTGAAGATCCTGCAAGAAACCATTAGTATCCGCAATCTGCAGCACACGAGGCTAATGAAAGTCCAAAGAATACCTAGATCTTACTATGATGATCTTGAGAAGTATATAGAACCCCTTATGCCCCCTTGATTCAGCTTACTAATTCATGGAAGGTGAAACAGGGTGATAAGGTGAGTTCTATATACTGGATATGCAAGATGTTGAAAAGTCATTTCCTAAACCAATTAGAAGTTTCCTAAACCTTCCCAAAATAATTCAAGAGGTTAGGTATCTGAATCAAAATTCCAATGCTTCTGACGACACTGAAAATGTAGATACCAAACTCAAGTTATGATAAAAAGAGTGAATGTCTAGCTAAATGCATATAGAAGAAAAATTTGAGTTTAACCTAAATAATTCAAGATGAAAGCCTAGAAAAACCCTGATTTATAGCCTATAAATAGGAGAAAGAGATACTTACCTCCTCATTCTTACCATTTACAGAATTGGAGCAAAGAGATAAGATGCCAAAGAGAGAGAAATTTCAAGCGAGCTGTATGGAGGTCCTACGAGAGTGCCTGGCCAGTAGACGGCCTTTACCCGAGGTAAGTACCTATTTTTAGTATTGTTGATTGAATTTTTGATGTTTTTACAGGGAAGGTTGACCCTGACCCAAGAAGGTCAACCCTGAACCAGTTTGGTCAACCCTGACCTTGTAAGGTCGACCCTGACCCATAAAAGTTGACCCTGACCCCTAAATGTCGACCCTGACCCATAAAGGTTGACCCTATCCTAATAAGGTTGAACCTATCTAGGTCAGGTAGATTTTGAAGTTATCTGAGTCAGAAGGTCTGATATGGTTCATGTCTGTGCTTGCAGGATCCAGTCCGTCTGCGAGAGCATCCCTTTGGAGGGCTACTCGTATCTATCAGAAAGAGTGTCTCTGAGCTACAACCTAAGGAGATTTAGTTATTGAGAGATGTAGGATTGTATTGGGTGGCAGATCTACCACAACTGAGACTTCATTGATCAATGATATCGACCATGATAGAGAGATGGGATGAGGACACATGCTCATTCCATCTTCCATCAGGTGAGATCACCATCACCTTGGAGGATGTATATAGGATCCTGCAGCTTCCAGTTCGAGGTGAGCCAATCAAATCAAGAGGACCACGAGATTCCTCTGAGGTTTTCACAGATATGAGGTACTATTTGGGATGGGTATCATAGATGAGGACCCGATCAGATCAGATATCACTGGCCGCCATACTAGCAGGTCTGACACCCTTGGTATGAAGGGTGATGATTTGTATTGTTTCCTTAGTTCTAGTGCCCAACACAAAGGGTACTATTTTTCCAGCACCATTCACACATCTCATATGTAGGATGGAGAGTGACAGAGTCATTTTCTCATGGGACTGTAGCATGTTGGCTCATCTTTATCACGAGTTGAGTCAGTTGGTGAGATTTCAGCGGGAGAGTCTTACAGTGTGCACGTTACTACAGATGTGGATGTTTGAGAACTATGCCTGCACATGACCATAGGGTACTCCTATGATGATAGATGTGAGTGCACCAAGACCCTATGCCTATCCGCTAGCTGATGTCTAGCAACAGAGAGATATCCTCTATTGGAGGGTATGCCTTGACCATATACCAGGGATTGATGTTATTTGGAGACCATATTATTAGATGATGGAGTGGCCCGATACCTGACAGTAGTTGAGAAACTCACAGTAGTGCAAGCTGCTAGAGGGCCCTACCCAGCATGTTGTGATGCCTTATTATTATGATAGGGTGATGAGGTAGTTTGGTTTGATACAGGGAGTCCCTCCTGCAGTACCCCAGTATGCATACCCAGTGAGATACTATTAGAGACCCGGCGCTATACATAGACCTACAGTAGCTGATATTGTGGATAGTGATATAGATGAGACAAAGGATATAGAGGTAGATCCCAGACTATCCTATGCCGGTGTGAGCAGGGAGTATATCAGATACTGGAGTTTACAAGGGACCCATCCTATCTTCCCTGATGACTACCCCATAGGTGATCCAGGTCCAAAGAGGAACCACCAAGGAGAGGAAATACCAGGAGGAGAGGAGGAGGATCTGGGAGATGAGGAGGAGGATCTGAGAGATGAGGAGGAGCCACCCCTTGAGGGAGATCCTATGGAGGAGGAGAGAGCAGAGGAGATGCCCCCAGACTACAATACCGGGACCGGTGTTCAGGCAATCCATGCTACTCCCCTGAGATCATAGCGACCTCCGCGAGAACATACAAAGACACCACCACTGAGACCTAGACCGAGGGAACAAGGAGAGAGCAGTCATTCCATGCCCCCACCATCCAGATCCTTTAGTGATGTCCAGGCAGGAGATCCAGGTATGACAAATTTAATTAGAATGTTTTTGAATAAAGATGTGGATTAGAATAAAAATTTAAAGAAGTTTTATATTTGAATTTTTCAAGAAGCGTAGTGGAGTGGAGGAGCTTTGTATCTAAGGTTTTGAAGGATACATGCCTATCCTACCGACTGACAGCTGATGAGAGAGATTCCCTCAAAGGACGAAGGGATCCTGAAAGACATGCAGATATCTTCCTATGTGTTCAACGAGAGTTGAGGATGTGCAAGGAAAGAGAAGAGAAAATGACAGTTGATCTAGAGAGAGCCCGAGAGAAGCTCCAGGAGATGAGCATGTCGAGGAGTCACTCACGGACTACTGTTCCAAGATCCTCAGCCTCACATCATAGATCCGAGAGAGCTGGGAGCCACCGACCTTCAGAGCATAGGGAGAGAGACTGATAGATATGACACTTGTGTCACATATGTACCAAACTTTGAGAATTTTATAAAGAAAACTTTGTTTTTGAGAGCAATTAGTTCTATGATTGATTACTTTTACTTTCATCCATGCATAAAACTTAATAAAGGAACGAAGGAAGAAATATATGAATGCATTCTAATTTACATAACTTATAAAATAATTATTTTATAAGGAACACATACATAAAGACATAAAAGATAAATTAGGGATAATATTGTTTGAGATGCATAATATTAATAGGTTCCCTGAGAGGAACACCATTCATATCAGCAATTTTATAAGTACCCTATGTGAAATCCTCAATTACATCAAAGGGTCCAAGCCAATTTGGACTAAATTTGCCTTTTTCACCTGTTAAAGCATTCACATTCCTTTGGTTTTAATATAAGAATAAATCACCTACTGAAAATTTCCGTTCAATCACCTTATGATTATATTGTTTTTGGAGTGATTTATGATAAGATTTAATGTGTTCCACAACATTTAGGCGTTGTTCATCTAACATTTCTAATTCTTGTAATTGTTGTTCCTAGAAAGTATCGTTGTCAATGATCCCATGAAATGAAACACGTAGAGAAGGTATTTCCAATTGCAAGGGCATGATGGCATCAGTTCCATAAACAAGATTTTAAGGTGAGGTGCCAGTGGCTGTATGAACACTAGTTCGATAAGCCCATAAAGCATAGGTAAGTTGTGTATGCCAATCTTTCGCATGTTTGTTAACTATTTTCTTTAATATCTATTCAATAACCTTATTCGATGCTTCAGCTTGACCATTAGATTGAGGATAATAAGGAGTAGAAAATCTATGTTGTATACAATATTTCTCCATGAATTTCATGAATTCTTTATTCTTGAAAGATGTACCATTATCCAAAACTATCATTGAAGGAATACCAAATCGTGCTATAATATGATTAAGGATGAAATCATAGATAACATTAGTAGTAGTAGAACAAAGAGGAATATCTTCTACCCATTTAGTAAAGTAATCTATAGCAGTGAGAATATACATATGTCCTTGAGAAGAAGTTGGGGAAATTTTTCCAATAAGGTCAAAACCCCAAATGCTAAAAGGCCACGGAGCAACTTGATTACAAAGCTCACGAGCAAGAGCGTGAATTAAATTACCATGTTGTTGACATTGAGGACACTCCTTGAAAAATGTAAAGGAATCTAGTTCCATTGTTTTCCAGTAATATCCCATTCTAAGGAGTTTTTTAACCAAAGATTTCCCACCAAAATGTCCCCCACAAGAACCAGAGTGAGCTTCTGCTAAAGCCACGGGTACTTTGGTTTTGTTAAGACATCTTAATAGTAATCCATCATAAGAACGCTTGTAAAGGGTTTCTCCTAAAATGATATAATGGGTTGCAAGCTTTCTGATATGAGTACGTGTGTTCCTTGTTGCTGATTCTAGAAAAGTATTATCTTTCAGAAAATAAAAAATATGTGAATACCATTCTTCGGAATGCAAATTACAACAATTAACAATAGTCTTATCAAAAATTGCAGGGAGTTTAAGAGTGTGTATAGTAAATTGAAAGTCTTCATCATTATTTTCAAGACAAACCAAGGAAGCCGCACTTGCCATGGCATCTGCGTGTCGA
Source organism: Thuja plicata (assembly GCA_018584345.1). NCBI lineage: Eukaryota > Viridiplantae > Streptophyta > Pinopsida > Cupressales > Cupressaceae > Thuja > Thuja plicata. The sequence continues at coordinate 7,567,360 of MU223089.1, forward strand.
TTATCCTTTCTAGGTAAAGTGTGTATAGTGTACAAAGAGAATTGTGAAAGAATATCTAGAGATAAATCTTGATATTGTGCCATTTTATCATTCTTAGTTTTATAATCCCCCTTGATTTGTTCGACAATCAATTGCGAATCCCCATAAATTTCTAGGTTTTGGATGTGAAGAGATGAAGCTGCTCGTAGACCAACTATAAGAGCTTCATATTCCGCAATGTTGTTGGTAAAAGGAAAATTTAATTTATATGATAGAGGAATGGGTTTCTTTGTGGGAGGGATCAAAATGATGCCCACCCCAGAACCTGTCTTGCACCTATAACCATCAAAATATAACTCCCAAGTATCATCTTGTTTGATCGCAAATATATTCTCATCAGGGAATTCTACTGAGGTAGTAGTTGTAATATCATGAGGACAAGGAGCTTCAGCTAAATAGTCAGTTAAAGCTTGTCCCTTGATTGATTTTTGAAGAATGAAATTGAGATCAAATTCTGTGAGCAACATTACCCATTTCGCTAATCGACCGGACAGATCTATTTTTGAGAAAAGATGTTTTAGGGGATCGAATTTAACAATCACATTGATTTCAACATTGAGCAAGTAATGTCAGAGTTTCTGACAAGCATAAAATAAATCCAAGCATTGCCCCTCTATTTGAGTATATCATGTTTCATAATCTAACAAGGTCCGACTAATATAGTATACTGGTCGTTCCTTTCCATTACTATCATGTTGAGCTAACAATACACTCACTGCATTGGAAGTGGCAGAATTATATAGATAAAAGGGTTTATTGAATTGAGCAGGTTGTAAGATAGGAGGATTAGTAAGATACTCTTTGAATTGTTCAAAAGATCTTTTGCATTCCTGATTCCAAGAAAAGATAGTATCTTTTTTAAGTAAGGAAGTGAAAGGAATAGTCCTATCGGCTAAGTTAGAAACAAAGCGACGAATGGATTGTATTTTACCTTGTAAACTATGAAATTGAGAAATATTCTTAGGAGGAGACATGTTAACAATAGCATCAAACTTTTTAGTATCAACTTCTATGCCTTGTTTAGAGATAATAAATCCTAGTAACTTGCCTAAATAAACTCCAAAAGCACATTTCTTAGGATTTAACCTCATGTTGTAACTCCTTATTCTATCAAATATTTGTCTTAAAATAAACATATGATCCTCTCTTTGTATAGATTTCACCAAAATATCATCTACATAATCTTCCAAAATCTTATGAATGTAGTCATGAAAAATCAAAGTCATGGCACGTTGATAAGTAGCTCCCGCATTTCTTAATCCAAAAGGCATCATGACCCAATAGAATGTTCCCCAAGGTGTAATCAATGCGGTCTTAAGTTGATCTTCAATAGGAATGAAGATTTGGTTATAACCTAAAAATCCATCCATAAAAGATAACAATGCATGACCTGCTGTGGAATCCACAATCATGTCAATATTAGGTAGTGGGAAATCGTCTTTTAAAGATGCTTGGTTTAAATTACAAAAATCAGTGCACATTCTTATTTTATTTTTTCCCTTAGAAACAACCAGAATGTTGGAAATCTAGTTGGAATAATCAATAGAGAAAATGAATCCAGCACCTAATAACTTTTCAATTTCAGTTTTAACAAGTAAAGCAATTCCAGGATTCATCTTACGAATCTTTTGTTTTACCGATTTAGCATTGGGTTTAAGGACAATATTATGAGTGAAAATCTTGGGATCTATACCAGGCATGTCTGAATATGTCCAAGCAAAGATATCCTTATACTCAAGCAAAAGAGAAACCGATTGATCACGTTCATCTTGATACAAACATTTCCCAATTTTGATTGTTTTTTCAATATCATTCTCATCCATTTGAACGTCAATAGTCTCAGTTATTAAGAGATTACTTTGTATGGGAGAATCTATTGGTAGAGGGGAAATATCCAAGTCATGATGTTCTCCAAAATAGGCTTCATTGTTGAGGCAATACAATTTCCTTCATTTATTATGAAATGTAGGTAGATCTTGATAAGCCCCTAAAAAATCAGCAAGAGCTTCATCCTCACGAAAGAAATCCAACTGAGTTTTTTGATCCATGTCTAGGAGAAATAGATTAACCAACTTCAAATGTCCACCACAAATATGATTAACATTAAGAGGAAAAACTGAGGGTTTCCTATAAGGATTGAATCCTAATCCATAGGTATAATCGCAACCATCATTATCCAAGGGTACTTGTATACCTTGTTCATACTTACCACAACCTTTCCCACTAAATCCTGATTTCTTGAGTAAGTGATAACCAGAACCATACCTGTCGGCCATATCGGATTGAGTTAAAGGAGAAACATATGTCACAACATCATAGCAATCTGGTTTTATTGTCTCAATTGTTTCATTGCGAGAAGCAGCAACAAAGTTACTTTTTAACTTCTTAGAAAGCGGAGAAGGAATAAAGACTTGTTTTTCAAACTCAGTTTGTTCTTTCATAAACTCCAAATCTGATACCTTATATTCTCTTATAAAAGTAGGATTGAAATCCAATGTTCCCCAATCGTCTTCTATCAAGGAAGAGGATGGAATCTCATCTTGTTTAGCCACAGTGGGTTGGTCAGGTTGTTTTATGGGTTGAATAGGTTCGGAAACCTTAGCATATTCTGCATTCAACCAAGGGTTAGGTGCATCATCTGCACGTAATGTGTACATCATATTGTTATAAATGAACCTAACCTTGCAATGAAGAGTAGAAGGAACCGCATGCATAGTATGTAACCAAGGTCTTCCTAATAGAAGGTTATAATTAAGCGGTCCAGGCATAACATGGATAGGAGTGTAAAGAAGTACATGACCAACATTAATAGGTAAAGTAATGATACCTAAGGTTTTCTTGGCAATATTGTCAAATCCACGAATAGGGATGTTATTTGGTTGAATAGTTGTAAGATCGACTTTAATTACCTTAAGCATATCCATGCTACAAATATTAAGCCCAGATGGACATTATCAATCAATGTTGTACGAATGATATTCTGATTAATAGAGACAACAACCATAAGAACATCATATTGATTCTGCACCTCAACAGTAGGTAAATCATCATTAGAAAACACAATAGGAGGTACAAAAGGCATAGTATGCATGCACTCCAGAAATGAATTAATATTCTCTTGGTTAGGAGGCGGAGCAGGAAAAGTAGATAAAGATTTTTGTAATGCCTCATGATATGTGTTGCCCAAATTTTCCTTTTTTGTGCAAATTGGCCTGGTTTGTCCTGTCTTGCTTCATGTGTCTCGTTTCCCAGGGTTCATGTCTTCTCTGCTTAAACCCTTAAACCCTCAGTCTTTCAAATGAATGAAGTAATAAACCCTAGACCCTTGGCTATTATGTTTCATGGTTACCTTTTTAAATCACTTAGAGCATGTGCTTATTATCCAAGTCGCCTGATCGCTTCAGCCTGGGCGAATATTCCTGTTCTTTCCCCGACCCTACGCCTAAGATTTGTCACGTAGTCTTGAAAACACTTTGGAATATTCCCAGATGTCTCTCGACTTGGCTACCTCTCTTTAGTCGCATGATCGCCAGATAATGTCATAAGCCTTGACTGAGGTAGGTCCCAAGTCTTTGGTCGCCTGATCGCTTCAACCTCAGATGATATTCCTTTCCTTCTCCTGACTCTGCGCCTTCCTTGTGTCACATAGTCTTGATAAGAAACAGAATATTCCTTCTATGTCTCGAGACTTAGCGATTTCCTCTTAGTCGGGTTGTCGCTTGATATCATATTGTGACCTTTTAAAACTGAGCGGGACCCACTTCAGTCGGGTGATCGCGAGAAGAATTCAACAGTTAAAGAAAAGTCTTCTGACTTCGTGATCTTCTTCATGTCGCATGATCGCTTGATTCAGCCGTGACAAATAGTTAAGCTTTTCTTCAATCGCGTGGTCTCGTCATAAAATGGCAGTTAAGAGATAGCACTTCCAACCTCGCGACTAACTGTTTGATGCTAGTAAGTTTTGCTCTTGGTCGCCTTGTCGCTAGACCAGATGATGCTCAGCTTCCCCAGTGCGCGAGTGCGCGACGAGCAGAACAGATGGTCTCATCACGCAGTCGCTGAGCCATAAGGACAAAGCAAAAACTGCTTGCGGGTGAGCAACCAAAGGAACAAGTGGTCATCGCATGGTCGCTGAACAATAGAGATAAATGAAAATAAAGTCGCGAGTGTGCGACTGAAGGGAAATGATTTCTCGTTGCCCAGTCGCTGTTCTATAAAGGTAAAGGGTTTTCAGTTCGCGACTATGCACCGAGGAAGAATGGAAGTCATCGCGCACTCGCCAATGTATGAAGGTAAACAGAAGGCAGCTCGTGGGTACACGACGAGTTTAGAAAATAGTCATCGCACAGTCACTGTATAAATGAAGAACAAGGGGATATGGCTCGCGACTGAGCGATGGATGAAAAATAAAGAGCTCGTCGCCTACTCGCACAGAGGGTAAGACAAAGTGAGAGCTTCTCGCGAGTATGTGATTCAGAAAAGATAGCTCCTCGTCGCTCAGTCGCGGCGCAATGAAACAAAGAGAAAAGCCGCTCGCGACTGCGCGATCATGGAAGATGCAATGAAGAACGGAGCTCGTCGCGTACTCGCCCAGAATTACGAGGGAGGAAAGATTAGGCTGTGACTGAGCGATTCAGAAGGATGAAGCTATCATCGCGCACTCGCGCATAAAGATGGAAACAGAGTAAAGCCTGGGCGAGTAAGCAACCAGACAGAGGATGATGTTGCAGATGAAAGAAGAATGGCTCGGGGGGTGTTTTGCTCTGTTGTAGAGGGTTTTCCAGAATAATTTAGAGGGTTTCCAATTGCAGAAAGCCATGCACAGAGCAGTCAGCCGAGGTTTGGATAGATTTGTTGCAATGTCGGTGAAAAGGAAGAGGTTTCAGCATGTTGCAGGGAAGAACAAAGTTATGACTAAGTTTCCAGAAGTGCCATGAGGAAGGAGAAGAAGTCCTGGGCAATGATAAGATGAACACTTGGCCGTGCACTTTTCATAGACAAGAAAGACAGTTATTACAGAGAAAAATAGGTGAACAGGTGTGCATGGCTATTCAGAGTGAACGTAAATGCTGCTATCCACCATCTACCAAATCTAATTTCCAGTTGCCAAATCGAGAAGGTCAGGAAAATATCCATGAATATCTATTTTGACTCGGTCTTTCTCGACCGCCTCTTCTCTCTCTTTTCCTCTCTCTTGTGTTTTTAGGGTTAGGGTTTTCCATGATCATCCAAAGCTTGTTGCATCCTAAGGGATTCCAAGATGGTCATAACCCTATATATAGCAGAAAAGTTGCAATTGCAAGGGTCGGTTCTTCTTCCTTTTGTGCTTGCTATCTTTGTAAATTTTCTGAGTTCTTGACAGAGACAAAGAGATTTTGTAACCCAGGAGTTCATTTTTATGCAGAAGGCATGCTCTGTGACATTTTTTTTGTCCTTGGTGTATTTTTTTTGTATGAGTCTATAACTCATTGTGAAAGATAATATGCAGAGCTTCAACTTTTGGATCAATTTGTTGAATTGTGTCAACCTTGTCTCTTTTCTGCTTCTCTGTATGTGTCTTGATGGTTGATGGATTAACTGTGGATGACTTTATTCCTCTTAATCAGTCCTTTCACAGCATCTACTTGTAGAAGAGTATGTCTGCTTGCAGGTTGTAACTAGTGTTTATTGTTTAAAGCTGTTAACTGTGAAGAAGTCTTTCCTTTTAACTGGTTTACTCATGATCTTGTTATGAAATATTTATGCATGCCTATACAGGGGACTTGTGCTACTTGCAATTCAGAGTTAGTTGGCCCAGGGGTTTACCCTTTGTGTGTTATGTTTTCATGCCAATTTTGGTGCATCACCTAGTAGGTAGTTTGCTTTCAGTCATTTCCCTTTCAAGCACTCCTTCTATCCCTTTCCCTCAAAAGATTTATTTTCCTGTTTGAGAAGCAAATTAAAGTGATTAGCCAAGAGGAACCATCCTAGAACCTGGAGGTCTCATCTTAGTTAGCATAGTTCCCACAACCTTGAGATGATTCCCATGTTATACTGGATTATCAAGACCAAGAGAGCTTGAGATTAGAGGCGCAAATTCAGTGTATAACAATTCTGGCACACCCGGTGGGACAGTAAAAGAAGTCCATTAGAGAATGATATGTGATCTCTGATATGCAGGTTACATAATACAAGATTTTAAGAATTTGTTTTAACAAGTATATCTGGCGACTCCACTATTTTCAAAGGTTCAGACTAGCCCTGTTTAAAATATATGAGAAAGATTGCAACTAGGAGCTCTAAGCCCACTGAATTTTTAGAGTTGCCCTTGAAGAGAAGTCACAAGGGCAGGTCAACTCAAAGGGATTCCCCTGCAAGGAGAGTTCAGTCTACACCTCCTAGTTCATCAGAAAGGAGACCTCTTGCTGTTCATCACAGAAGAAGAGGAAGGTCTCTAACCAGAGATCTACAAGAGGAAGATTCAAGCACAGCTAATATTTTTGTGAATCTTCAAGTTTCAGCTTCTGCAATGGCTAGAAATTTTGCCTTTGCACCCTTCAATCAAGGAAGCCCATTGAATTTTGTAGTGCATCATGATGTACCCCTGGTGGCATTGAAGAGTTTGCCTGATTTCATTGGTGAAGGGAAAACCACAGCTTTTGAGCACATAAGAGATGTGACTACCATCTACAGCATCCACAAAATCACTCAAGAAGATGTAGCCACCAAGCTATTAGTAGCATCTCTAAAAGGTAAATCTCTTGAATGGTTTAGAACTTTACTTGTTGGGTCTATTACTTCTTGGGATGAGTTAGGGGATGCATTAAGAAAACATTTTGAGGATAAATCAGATAACTTGTCTCTGGTTGAACAGTTAACAACCAT
>MU223090.1:0-16273 GCA_018584345.1 Thuja plicata
AAAATGGAATCAAATAACTTGCAGCTACGCAAAAAGGGACTAATTTCCTCAGTACCGCTGAATGTAAAGAGCAGCCAGGCACTGATTTCAAGCACAAATACTAAATAGTGACATTGAAATAAAATCCACACTTGATCTTCAGCAGCTCAAGCGTCGAACGTCGCTACACAGCCAAACCCTAACACGCAGCACAGTTGGAAATCGCTGTTTAAAACGTGGATATCCCAGCCGACAAAAACGCAGATATCTACGGACGTTGTCACCGATTAAAATGGGGTTTAAATCCCAAAACGTGGAGTTGCCCAGACCCGACAGGGACATTAAATTTTGTTTATTTGAGCACATAACCGTGGATTCAAAAGTCATTCCACCTCCTGAAGTGGAATTGCGAAATCCACATTTTTGGCAAAATGGGGTCATGCAAATCCACATTCCCATTCTCAAAAAGGGCATCCAAACAGGGAATTGCACCCCATAACCGGGTTATGGGCGGCATAACCCGTTTATGGGGTGCAACCAAACGGGCCCTAAGGTAACACTCAACGTTTTAGTTGGCTATTTAGACGTTTCCCAAATGCAGTGGCATGTGGCAAATTTTTGTCAATTTACTCCCTACCGTATAAAAACTAATATATTTATAAAGAAATTTACTCCCTATCTTGATAAAAACTAATATATTTATAAAGAAATATTTATATATTTATGTGGCAATTTTTTGTCAATTTACTCCCTACCTTGATAAAAACTAATATATTTATAAAGAAATATTTATATATTTAAATATATAAAAATTTCTTTATAAATATATTGGTTTTTATCAATAGGGAGTAAATAGGGGTTTGACACTAAGGCCCGTTTGTTTTGCGGAATTTGTGTATGTTGGAATTGTCAATTCTAGAAATCTATTGTTCTCAAAACGAATTCTAGAATATGGGCATGGAGAAGATGCAAATTATGCATTTGGTTTCACACAACTAGAATTGGAATTGGAATTTTGTTTTTGCATTTTTGTGAGTAAGATTAATATTTCAATGTTTTTAAATTTTTTTCTTTAATTTGTTCAATTTTAACATAAAAATAACGAATAATTTGTTTAGTAACCTTTCTTGTTAATTAAAAATATGATTTATCTTATAAATTACAATGTTTTTGATAGAAAAATGTGTTTTTGCTAAATAAAGTGAAAAACTATTTTAATTTAAGAATGTTAATTTTGCTTTTGCAATTTTTTTAATAAGGCTAATTTTTCTTTGCAAACTTTTTTTAATTAATATAAATTGTTTAATTTTAACATAAAAATTTATAAATTCGTAAAAAAATCCAAAATAGTCATGACATTAATTTAAATATGTCCAACATTTCAATACATAAATAATTTAAATATGTCCTTTTTAACCACATTTACACATCTAGCCCCTACAAACAAGTTTGATTATGATGACAGTAAGGCATAAGATAAGACATCGTAGAAAGAGGATTTCGTCTTTCGTCATTGATGCAATTGCCTTGCACGACTTGCACTCTTCTCGTTCATCATGTATAGTTTTTGACGGGATGGGGATGTAGATGGGGCATCATCGACCCACCTAAAGTAATCACAACCATTGTGGCTCTACAATACCAAAGTTACATTTTAGTTCTTGTTATAAAGATTAATTCTTACATTGTTTTAAAACATAACATATATTTCCATTACCAACCTTTTTACTATTTGGGCATACACAAAATTGACGCCCTGGATTGGTCCTTGTCTTGGAGGTCCTCAACAAGCAGGGGCCAGCACCACATTGACACATTGGAAAATTCATAACACTCATCACATATATATGAATAATGCACCATTAGTCCAACATTAGTATTTAGAATGCATGAATATTAAACAAAGCTCAACTATTGTATTTAGATGCCTTTTTATATCATTTTTCATGACGCGTGTGATAGTGGACTACATTATTTTAATATGTGTGATACTATAAGCTTAACACAAAAATGATAATTGTAATCTTAATTCTAACTATAATGCAAACAAATTATTTGTAATCATAATTTGAATCATAACATAACCCTATTTCTAAACCAAACATTGATTATAATTGTTGAATGTATATAAATTGTGTGAAGGCAAACATAAATTGAGATTGATAGGGATTAGATTTTAAATTTATACTAATGTGTACCATGTCACATTTTAAGCATATTAAGACATTCCATATAAATAAATTCCAAACAATATAAAGATAACATGAATATAGATTTCAAAGTCACAATCTAAAATATGTTGAAATAATTTCCAATGACACTTTAGGCTCCAAATACTCCAATCATAAATAGTAGTAGGTGTGGGTGTCTACAAGTCAAAACTACTCTTCAATATTATATGCAAGTTTCTAAATTTGATTTTGTGGAAAAAATTTCATCGTATACTTTTTGGATCTCACTCCATGATTCAATGTAGCATTAACAGGTAATAATTTCACTATCTGGAAATGTTGAAATAATACAACTATTAACATACCTATAATTAGATTTATTTACATAAAAAACTATTAATAGGAAATAATTTTGATATGTAACCATTAACACAGCACTTTTGAAGTTGAAAATAATTTTGTAAGGTCAAATATGTGGATATTAGATAATATAATAGTCACAAAGAAATGTATGTCATTGTCAAAGAGTATGCTAAAAATGCTTACAATAAGCAAAATTAAATCATAAAATAAGTCATTAAGAGTATGAAATAGTTATCCATGAAATATCCATACAAAAGTTACTATACTCCTCCAAACTTCATTTCGATATATTTGAGTCTCTCCTCTTCAGTCATTCTCAGGAACCCTTGGGCTCTCACCCATGAAAGTGTCATATGCCTTTAGCATAGTATGTGGAGCTAGAACAAGGATAGATTTAAGAGTCACATACACATTATCCATTACTAAAGCATCTTCTGAATGTGTAAGATCCACTTTGATAGTTTGAGGCTTATTGATTTCCTCGTGTAGCTTTTTGAGAGTCTCAAACATTACATCCATAGAACCGGCCATGCTTGCCTTCTTCCTTTTCAGCCTCCTTGATGTCGATGTTTGAGTCTCTTTGCCGCTAGTAATAGATTGGTTGGATTGAAAAAACTCATCATTTAAATTGGCAGTAGTCCCCATAATTGTGTCTATATCATAAACATCATCAAAATCTAAAGGCTCGATCCATGGGGTTCCCTTCTTCTGTCTCTTGAGGTGTTGAAGCTTCCCTTCCTTCAGCCATATCATTCCCCACAATGAAGGCTAACTCATTGTAGTATTGAAACGGTTGCCTCTTATACACTTTCACTTTTTTGAATTCATTTCTCTGCATGTTGGCATAAAGGAATGAATTACTAATCATCTTGCATTACAATCTTTCAACCCATGATTTTACTTGAGTCAAAATAATTTCAATAGCATGTTACCTGAAGAAGCTCCTCCCATACGCTATCCTCTACATCCATACATTGAGTGGTCTCATTCCATGCAAAACCGCTTGTATTCCTCAAGTCTTTCATTATTCTAAAACCATGCTTCCATGTTTTGAGCTTGCTTCTTAAGTTTTATTTTGTCAAGTCCATGTTCAAATATGCATTGAACTTTATTTCTATGGCAGTCCATGCTTCTTTTCTGAACCCCCCTTCTCCCTTTCTACCAAGCTGGACTTGCTCCTGGAGCAAGTATAGAAGCTTCCTTTCCATGTCTCTTCTCCATAAAACCTTTTGTTGTGTAGTAGTTGTATGGGTTACTTAAAGTTCATCACCCATCCCTGTACGAATATAAATTAGACACATGTGGACACATTTATTAGACATATATAAATTTACATAACTTCATATGCAAACATTGCAAACCTTGCAAAATTTTAAGAAAATATAATTGACAAGTGTAAGGCCTAACACTACAAAAGCCTAGATTCTTTTTCTAACCATTTAAAAATACAGAAAAAAAATGTTTGTCTTTACATACATCTAGACAAACTACAACTGCCTTTCAACACAACATACATTCTCATAGTCAAGATAAGAGTGCAGAACAAATATATCATAGATTCAATCTCAGTTTTGAGAGAAACATAAGAACACGCACGACGTTACATAATATATCTTAAATTCAATCTCAATTTTGAGAGAAACATAAGAACATACATGAAGTTACATAATATATCTTAAATTCAATCTCAGTGTAAACATGGTTGATATTTTATTTAGGAGATGGAATGGTGTCATTGTGTGAAGTATATATATTAGTGTTCCCTCAAACTTTCTTTGTGTACAATCAATCTATTTTCAAAGCATTACTTGTTGACTGGGAAATGATGTAGAAGCATCCAACAGGAGATAGTGGAGTCTAATTAGTGGATTAGCCAACATAATGGCAAAAAACTGTGAAGAAATATGCCTTATAGTGTATAAGGTTTGCGAAGAAGTATGTAATAAAATTGACATATGAAGATGGTCCCATATCTCTACTCATCCATCGCAAGTCCATTAATCTATTGTCTAAAATATAGGTCCATTATCCAGATCAGCAGTAAATTTTAGTGCAGGCTATAAAATAGTTGTTTCAAATATTGTAATGGCCATTGTTGTGATGATAACTTTACTATTCTTAACCCCTTTGTTATACTACACTCACATGGTGGTTCTATCATCTATAATAACATCATCTATGATAGGTTTGATTGACATCCAAGCTGCATACCATCTCTGGAAGGTGGACAAACTTGACTTCCTTGTCTGCATGGGAGGCTACTTTGGGGTGGTGTTCATAGACGTTCAAACTGGTTTGATTATTGTTGTATATATAACTTCTTTTTACTTAATCACTGTCATACAATTTTGGTTATTCATACGATATTTGGCAATTTTCTTCTGCAAATAAATCAATCATTTAAAAAAAACATATAATCCATTTAGTAACTATGTATGGCTTTTCTAATGGTTTGAGCATGGTTATTCAGGTATCCATTTCTGTGGTAAGGGTTTTGATGCATGTGATGAGGCCTCATACTGCAATTCTGGGGAACATCCCTGGAACATCCATGTACAGAAGCACAGAGCAATACCAAGATGCCACTAAAGTCCCTGGAATTCTCATCCTACGGATAGATTCTCCTATATATTTTGTCAATGCCAACTATTTGAAAGATAGGCTAGTTTAGCAGTCTATTAATCAATTTACCTTCTTTTTATCAATGGGTGGTAGTTCATTTTCATGAATGGATGGTAGCTCGTGCAAATTGTAGCTAATCCATTTAAACTATAGCTCAACACTATCAATGATTTCCATTCAGGTCAATCCTATTCTTAATTAGCATAAAACTTCATAATAGCAAACTTGGATATGATTATTCGATGTCCACAAGACAACTTTGCCATGTCAGAGTTGAATAGTTGAATATCTCAATTAAGTATTGTACATTGTGATTCCTTAATACTTTAAAAGTAAAAGCTTATATCAGTGTTGCTTTGTACTTAGTTTATATCCAAAACAATGGGATCATTACAGTGGTCTAAGATCAAGATCTCTAGTCTTCCCACATCCTTGTAGCTATTTCATCTCAAAACTTCCCCCAATCATCTCGATCACGCTGACTCATCTCATATGTCTCAAGAATTGGTACATCTATCCTGCCATGATCTGCATCATCTTCAATTTCAACCTTGGATGCAACACTGTCCTCTATCGTGATGAAGTTGTGTAGTATACAACATGCTAAAATAATCTTAGTTTGTGTCATGATTTGATAAGATGTCGCATGCCTCATGATAGGAAAATGTTGCTTCAAAATCCTAAATATACGCTCTATTGCATTTTTGAGTGAGGAGTGTCGGTGGTTAAACAACTCTTGTGGAGTGTTTATCGAGTTTTCTCTTGAAAAATCCTTTAGATGATAATGTGTACAGCGATAAGGGGCAAGAAATCCTGGTACATTTGGATATCTAGCATCGACTAAATAATATTTCCCTACATTAAAAATGTATATTATTATAACATATGAAAATTTGACTACATAATCATTATACAGTTAGATGTTGACATACTGGGGGGGAACTACCAGTGGATCTGCTCGAGAGAGAGTCGAAGCAAGAACATGACTATCTGTAGTGGACCCTTCCCAACCAGCAAGGATGTACTGAAACTTATAATCAAACGAAGTCACTCCCATACCATTTTGCGATAAGTTGCCTTTTCTATCATGATATTTGGCTTGTATGTCCACATCGACAGTGACTGGTATATAGGATCCATCGGTTGCTCCAACATAATCCTATACAAAGCAAATTTATAACCAAATGAATGTTGCAGTAATCAAAGTAAGACACAAAAAAACAAACATGTACAACTACGAGATATACATTGAAGTATGGATCGAAATGATTCTTCCCACTAATTTCTGGAGGAGTGTTTGGACCAGGGGGAAACAAAAAATCTGCATGGAGCGCTATGACAATTGTCAAGACTTTGTGGAAGTGTGGCTTACCGTCTCTCCAGAGTGCCCAAAGTTATGGGCAATCTTGAGATTCCTCGGATTGTGGCCCAGGGTATCTAGGAACATCACTAGTTGTTATTCTAAAGTAATGTGTAGTGTATCCCTAATGTTGCTTTTTGCCTAATAATATTAGCTAGTTTAAAGAAGGCTCTTCTACTCATACAAATTTGGTCATGACAATCTGTGTCATTGGAATAGATGACACACTTATAAAAAGGAATTTTATCTCATTGGCCCCTACACCTTTCTCCTCTAGTTTTGTCTAAAAATGTTGCTATGCGTACTACAAGGGTGGCTACAACAAGTACATATAGATGACAGAGTCTAGTCTTCCTGACAACAAGTGCTTCAACAATTTCATCGTGAAATAGACCCATCAATGACTTTGTGAACTGCAAACAAAATCAACAAAGATCTATATATCAAAGATCATCTAGTAGATGCATTGAGGGAAAGAGAAACATCCTATGAGAAGGAAGTACAAAGCATGGTCATAGGTCAATTATATGTTATCTTAGATTTGGAATAATATTTAGAATGTATTTGTTGTCTTGATATGCATTCAGATCTGATTAGCTAAAATGAATGGGGCTCCAAAAACTTGTTTTATTTAATATTGATAAGATATCTCTTGGTTGATTGTAATGAGAGGATAGATTTCAGTCAGTGAAAAACACTGATAAAGCAATAGCTCTGTTTTGGGTTGATATTAATGCAGGAGATAGGGTAGATATGGCTCTTGATTTCATCCAGCATGAAGAGAGGAGGAATTCACTTGATATGAAATAGCTTAAGAATGTATACTCATTTTCATGGCAAGTAAAGCAAACATTTGACACACAACACCAAGATGGTCCATTACAATAAAAAAAACACTACTTCAATATGCCTCGAAACACAGTTAAGAACAACCTTGTAATATCATATCAGTAACTCAAGAAACCGTGATATATAAAAGAAACTAGAGTAAGGGAGTTCTTCTGCTTGGACTTGTCAAAAATAGATATCAAAAGGGCGACTTAAAGAACATTAGAAATATAGAAGCATGTTAAAAGAATAAAAATAGACACGTGCCCCACTAAAATTTCCATAAATATATGAATATGGATAACATAAATGGAATTTGAGACCAATGTCATTTAACTTTCTCTACTAACAAGATTTTGAAATGCAATGAAACTTATATCCCAAGGATAAACAAGAAGCAAATAGGTTAATTATGTTGTGCAACATGTCTTGGATCAGGCTTAGGTTTATGAGATTGGAGAAGTGTGCAACCCTTGACCACTTTCTCCATCACAACTACACTTCTCCAAAAGGCTTCCCTTATGAAGTCCTGCATCCTCTGAACTCTGCATTCTGACTATAAAATGAAACATGGTGTATATTCTTCATGTTTCTAATTTTATTTTATGACTTTTTTATTTAAATTTCTATAACTACACCTATCATTATAGATGAAGGATTCATCCATAAGGACTGCATTTTGTTCCCTATCAGTCATAATGAAAGCCTTTCCTAAACATACAAAACTCCTCTAGAAAACATTTCAATCTAAGAGAGTAGCCACAAGAGATGAATACCACCAAACACCCAACTTGTCTTTAGAAGCATACCCCTCCTGGAAACAAAGGACACACAAAAATAATCATATTGACAGAAAAAGAGGCAAATATACATACTATAAAAAATAATATCACACATACGTTTCTTTGGCATATACACATACTCTATCATACACTATCTCAAATGCAACTTGATCACTATCACTACACCTATCATTCTATAGGAGGATGCAGGGGAAGTGAAACTGTAATGGAGAGAGTGGTTAAGAGTTGAACACTTCTCCCACCCCCATAAACCTAAGCCTGACAAAGGATACGGTCCGCAACATGATTAACCTATTCTATGACTGTAATAATTTTTATTTAAATTTTTATTGTATGAATTTTAAATTCAAATTTCTCACTAGTACATTTGAGACCTCTTTTCGATGGTTGTGCATCACAATTCCAACACTACCCCATCGGGCAAGCGACACAGACCGGTGTTGCAGTTTTGGTGTCAGAATCATTGACGACTGCTATGTCCATTGTTATTACGACGGGACCGTCGCAATATGCACCGGCTATGATGGTTAGTATGTCATCATTACATATTATGGGCATCACCATTATGATGGGTAGGTGATGAATATGTTGTACATGCGACGTCTAGCTATCAGATTATTCTGACATCTGAACGTCATGTGTAGTGTTATGGCGTCGGTCATTCTCTGAATATCATCACAATTGCGACAGTGTGCTATGTTTAAAAAAAAAAAATTGTCATGCATGGAGTGAGACCTTAAAATATTGAGCTTCTCTTTGTTTTGAGAATAGGTTAACATTCTTTACTTAATAGGGCCAACCACCTGAAGGTGGAAGCTCATCTGGCCCCTCCTAGGAGCCTCTTATGACCCTTTACGATAATTTAAGACCTATAAGATGTATTCTTAGAGATAATAAAGGGTCATAAAGGGTCATAAGGGGTCCTGGGACACAACAACTAAGAAACATAAATGTAGGCATCATGGTCACAATTGTTTGGAGACACGACATAATTGAGTGGTATACCCAGACGATGCAATGCAACCACTACTCCTCCAGTTCCAAGTTGACTCTGTAGGATCCAAAAACCATAGATAAGATAAAAAATTTAGAGAGCAGAGGAGGAGGGCCATAATGACTAAAATAATATAGGGACCTTGTATTATTTTGGTCGTTATGGCCCTCCTATGCTCTCTAAATTTATTCCTTGTCTATGGTTTTTGGATCCCGTAGTGTCAACTTGGAACTGGAGGAGTAGTGGTTGTGTTGCTTCATCTAGGTATACCATTCAATTATGTTGTGTCTTCAAACAATTCTGACCAAGATATCTACATTTATGTTTCTCATCTGTTGTGATATCTAAATTTATGTTTCCTAGCTGTCATGTTTATGTGCATGTTCTTTATGTGTTTGGATTCTCTCCCTCAAATCCAAAATAAGATTTTCCCACTTTGAATTGAGAATTCACATGGAGCTACATAGAATATATGGTGTTAGAAGGCCCAGATGGGCAGGAATTCAATGTACAATTATGGTCTTGTATAGATGAACTGGAAATGGAATTTCAGCAAGGCTGGGAAAAGTTTGTGCATCATTATGAATTGAAGATGGGGAATTTTCTAGTGTTCAAATATAAGGCCCAGATGGGCAGAAATTCAATGTACAATTATGGTCTTGTATAGATGAACTGGAAATGGAATTTCAGCAAGGCTGGGAAAAGTTTGTGCATCATTGTGAACTGAAGATGGGGAATTTTCTAGTGTTCATTCATCTATACAAGACCATAATTGTACATTGAATTCCTGCGCATCTGGGCCTTCTAACACCATAATTCTACATATATTCAAATTGGTGCAACATTTTCAAATCTTCTTCATAATCATCATCAAATGAACATTTTGAAATCTTCTTCATCATTCATCATCTCAATATTCTACAATCATCTTCTGTCAAATGATATTTCACAAAAACCCATCTCTCATGAGAATGAATGGAACACTACTCATGAGAGATGGGTTCTTGTGAACCACTAGTCATGAGAGATGGTTTATTGTGAACCACTACAGATTATTTATTTTTTTATTCTACATTACTTACTATTTCAGTGCACGTACCACCTCCAACTTGATCAAGTCTTGTTTGATGCTTCAATTTTGTGTTGATTGTCCTGTAGAAGTACACAATTTTGTTTTCAGCAAACTCCAAAAGATTTGATCGGATAAGGTATATGCACAAGTGAAAAAAATGCAAATTTGACCAAGCATTACTTGGAGCTTGACCCAACTACAAATGGACTTGTGATGATTTTATCATAATAGTACATCTGTTGTTGGGTAAGCTCCGAGTAGTGCTTAGGAAAATTTGCATGTTCATCACCTGTGCATGTACCTTCTATAATCAACTCTTATGCATTCATTTAATATTTATTCATTAAGGATGTGATGCAGTAAGAAGTGAACCTTCATAGAGGTCACCATTGTTAAAATGCTCTGAATCTATGGCTAAAAGACATGATCTCATTTGCAAATATCAAGGCTTTCACAATGGAGACCCGTGTTAAAATTCCTCTAGAACATGTTATGCTAATATGCACAAATGCTTGAACAAGATATATGATAAACTGCCACACATATTTCTAATTGTTGTATAGGTGGATGTCTTGTGTAAATTTGATAGAAGAGATGCACCCATTCATGGAACTAAAAGTAGAGAATCCCATTAAAAAGAAATGTCTCTAGTTTCTTTGAACCTCTGGATAAATCTATAATTCTCCAAACATGACATTACAAACAAAAACTTGTATCAACCAAATTAAGTACAAATTTTATAGAAAGCTCTGTTGTTTGATCCTGAAAGAAAAAATCATTACAAAATAGAAATAGTAGTGTAAGTTCTATTGGACAAAAACCTAAACTATCTTTTCACTTCATTCCATTATAAAATTCACTAAATCATAATAATATTTACATAAGTTACATGATACATATGCTAAAGATTGCATAGTAGACAATAAACAATTAGAGCTACATACAACTAAATACAACATGACATGGTAGTAATGAATAACTCACCCTTGAAGAGAGAGATATAACCATTCATTGTGTCAAAAAAAAGAGGCAAAATCACAACAACATAATGCATAAGGATATAAAGTTCATTAGCTAGATAGTTTTTGGTAATGATGATGAATATAAGGATATAAAGTTCATTATCTAGATAAGTTTCATGTCTACGTTTGATCTAAAGATGACCTAGTTTGTTGACAAAAATGCCAACTCCAAAGAAGTAGTCCATCATACCATTCCTATCGTCACAAGTGAAAAAATCTTCATTGTGACCATGGAAGATACTCAAAGCAGCGTAGTCATCATTAACGCAAGATAGCTTGAACACCTCCCATGCCTCCACCATTTTATTTTTAAAGCCAGCTCTATTATCAAAAATTGGGCCAAGCCTGCCAAAGATAATGTTCGGATTGATGGTCTGAATTCCCTACGCAACTTTTTCTGAATTGTCAGAAACAACCACATGCTTAACCACCTCCAAGACCCATTCTAACCAACCTGTAACTTCAAAGAGAGTAGAAAATACTAGTTTATAGATCACCCCATTGTATACATGTGAGCCACCAATATTATGTTTCAGAAGGTAGAGAATAGCATGTTTGATGTCATCATCACGCACATTAAATAATCTAGAACATTATTCTTCCAAGGACTCCAAATGACAACATTCAATACCAAATATTCTATCCATTGAGAAGACCTAAAACAAAGTAACAATAATGAAAATAATGAATAAGTATGCCAACATAATGAATAAGTATGCCAACATAATGATGCAAGATTATAAACAGTTCAATACAGTGATAGTTAAGTTGCAAGATAGTCTTATCTAGTGAATATGTACATCTACATTGTTATATGAATGCTTTGGGTATGTTAAAGAGTGGGAAAAATACATTGATCCAATAACAACAAATACATTACAAATGCCAAGCTCACAGTCTGAATGAAATAAATATTGTATAAAACAATATATGGTGCACAACAATAGCAAGCATGTAATGCCAACAATAACATTGCATGATGCCCGAGATCAAATTCAAAATAGTAAGTGTATTAATGTATGATTTAATAGCAGCAACCTCGTTGATCATTACCTTTGACTCTTCCATCATTATAGAAGAGATAACTACCTACAACTATATTTCATAATTCCTCCTTTGAAGTCATAGGTTAGTTTAAAATGGAGAAAGTATACAAACGCACCAATTTAATCCCAAAACATCATTCATTTCGAGATCAATACTTCTATTATAGATTTATATATTCTATATTCACATTAACTCTAATCAAACACAAACTGAGGAAATAATCATACATAACTTCACAAGGCTCCAAGCTTCCAAATCGAGCTTGAGCTTCACAACAGAAGAGCAGTGCAAAGTGGCAACTTTCCCATTTTACCACAGTTAGGGCCCTCTTTTACCATGCTTTATGAGATTATGTTTTTACCATGCTTCATAGCATACTTGGAATATAGTATATTTCAATCAGTTATATAAGTATACTAGAATTCACTGTGATGTTGACATTACAGAATATGTAGCAAAACACCTTTTTGAGAATGAGCCTGAAAATGCTGTAAATTATGTACTATTATCAAATATCTATGCAACAGCTGGTAGATGGGATGACGTAAACATGTTGAGAACAATAATGAGAGATAAGGGACTGAAAAAGACTCTATAATGTAGCTTTGTTGAGGTTGATAAGAAGTTTCACACGTTCCTTGCGAGGGACAGATCACATCCTCAAACAGAGGAAATTTACTCAGCTCTAGAGAACTTGGCTGGGGAGATGAAGGTAGTTGGGTATGTTACACAAATTTTGTGTTACATGATGTGGAGGAGGAGATGAAGGAGCATATTCTCTGCATACATAGTGAGAAGTTGGCTATTGCTTTTGGGCTTATCAACAGAAGCTTTGGGACCCCTGTTCGCATCACAAAGAATCTTTGTGTGTGTGGCGATTGCCACAGGGCCACTAAGTTCATATCCAAGATTGTGAGGAGATAAATTATTGTCATTGATGCTAACCATTTTCACATTTTCAAGGATGGAACATGTTCTTGTGGATACTATTGGTAGCGTTAAATTTCATTCAGAACAAGCAGTCATCATATAGTTGTATAGTTTGAAATTTTGCAATTTCTTTCTGGGAGATAGCAGTCATGCTGGGATCAACGAAAACGTGGTGAGATTAGCTATTTCAAATAGACAAGCTTATGAACCATGCTTACTTCATATAGATGTGCATTTAATAGGGCTGAAAGAAAAGATGAAGCCAACCAAATGAAACCCTATACATAAACATTCTAACAGAATTGTGCAAGTATTTTTATTTGGTCACTAGCAATTTGGATGAATGCACTAAACATTGATGCAATTATTTTGTCTAAAGAGCTTACAAAGTGTCTTCTTTATAGAATACCAACTACATATGCATTTAACATCTGCAATGCAAGTTTCAACTTGTTAATCCTTGTGGAACACCTTCCTTAAGCTGAAAAGCAGTCAGCGAGACCATTGATTCGCTTTCCATCTATTGAATGAAATTCGTCAATAGAAATTTGTGAGAGTATCAAGTATGGTTATGTTTCTTGTAAATACATGGACAAGGAGTTGATAGAACCTAAGTGGGTTAAGGTTCTCAACTAATCCCATTTTCTCTAGGCAAGACAGAGATACAATTTTGTTTTTGTTTTCTAGTTTGTTGTTTTACTGAAAAAGAAGAATTATCTAGTTAGCGTTATCTGGGTTTTTCTTCCCATCCAACTATGTTAAAACAAAAAGACAACGCTGTGAAAGAAAAGTGTAAGCAACTAACTAGATTTAAAAAAAAATAGATATCAAAAAATACGGCATAGAGAATGTGTGTGATATAATGGATCCTACCAGAGTAGTCAGGCCCCTAGATTGGTCTTCAACCTCCTTGGGAGGTCAATCAAGGAATGTTTGCAAATCGTTTGAATCAGGGTTTGATATACTCCCTTAGTTGACAAAATTAATTTCAATAGGTAAATTAGTAGATTTGAGTAAATTATGATGGAATTGCATTTTGTAATGTTGTCATGCCAAAATTTACATTGAATGGGCAAATTGTAAAATTGGTATCAAAAATATATCTTTACATTTTTTAGATTTTAACTTTGAATTTTTTGTGTGCTTCAAGCTATTTTAAAGGTGGAAAAACTATTCCCTAATTTTTATGAATGTTTGGAAAAGAGATAAAAGTGGAATTTCGGGTATTTTATGATAAATCTTGATGTGGAATGATGGAAGATATATATGGAATTTTTTAATTGGATCATTTCAGATCTTTTATAATGACGATATTGGGAATTGAGTAGATGTGCATTTTATGGGAATGGTGGTTTAAATGTGATATTTCATTGTTGGTTCTGATTGTTCTTTGTTTGTAGAGAACATGACTAGCCTTATGATTAGGTACCACTTAGTGAATATCAACAGCAAAAGAAAATAAAGAGAGATCAAACATTTCACACAATGCCTAGAAGGTAATAGCAATGATTCCCTAGCTCTCAAGCTCACGGGTCATCAATCATTCCAAATGTAAAGATGTAAACAATCCCAGTATTAAACAGTGAGCTCATAAACAATGCATGATGCCCTAGCATGCAGCCTGCGAGCCATCAAGACATTTCCTCATGAAATTATCATAAATAGGGAGTACCACATAGTGAATATCAACAACAACAAAAATAAAGAGAGATCAAACACTTCACACAATGCCCTGAAGGTAATAGAAATGATGCCCTAGCTCTCAAGCTCGCAAGTCATCAAGCATTCCAAATGTAAAGATGTAAACAATGCCAGTATTAAACTGTGAGCTCATAAGCAATCCATGATGCCCTAGCTTGCAGCTCGCGAGCCATCAAGACATTTCCTCATGAAATGATCATAAACGGGGAGTACCACATAGTGAATATCAACAAAAAAATAAATAAAGAGAGATCAAACACTTCACACAAAGCCTTGAAGGTAATAGCAACAATGCCCTAGCTCTCAAGCTCATGGGTATTCCAAATGTAAAGATGTAAACAATGCCAGTATTAAACAGTGAGCTCATAAACAATGCATGATGCCCTATCTTGTAGCCCACGAGCCATCAAGGCATTTCCTCATGAAATGATCATAAACAGGGAGCACCACATAGTGAATATTAGCAGAAAAACAAATAAAGAGAGATCAAACACTTCAGACAATGCCTTGAAGGTAATAGCAATGATTCCCTAGCTCTCAAGCTCGCAGGTCATCAAGAATTTCAAATGTAAAGATGTAAACAATGCCAATATTAAACAGTAAGCTCATAAACAATGCATGATGCCCTAGCTTGCAGCCTGTGAGCCATCAAGACATTTTCTCATGAAATGATCATAAACAGGGAGTACCACATAGTGAATATCAACACAAAAACAAATAAAGAGAGATCAAACACTTCACACAATGCCTTTAATGTAATAGAAAAAATGCCCTAGCTCTCAAGCTCGCGGGTCATCAAGCATTCCAAATGTAAAGATGTAAACAATGCCAGTATTAGACAGTGAGCTCATAAACAATGCATGATGCCCTAGCTTGCAGCCCACGATCCATCAAGACATTTCCTCATGAAATGATCATAAACGGGGAGTACCACATAGTGAATATCAACAACAAAACAAATAAAGAGAGATCAAACACTTCACACAATGCCTTGAAGGTAATAGCAACGATTCCCTATCTCTCAAGATCATGGGTCATCAAGCATTCCAAATGTAAAGATGTAAACAATGCCAGTATTAAACAATGAGCTCATAAATAATGCATGATGCCCTAGCTTGCAGCCCACGAGCCATCAAGATATTTCCTCATGAAATGATCATAAACAGGGAGTACCACATAGTGAATATCAACAGAAAAACAAATAAAGAGAGATCAAACACTTCACACAATGCCTTGAAGGTAATAGTAATGACGCCCTAGCTCTCAAGCTCACAGGTCATCAAGCATTCCAAATGTAAAGATGTAAACAATGCTAGTATTAAACAGTGAGCTCATAAACAATGCATGATGCCCTAGCTTGCAGTCCGTGAGCCATCAAGAC
>MU223090.1:20143-32514 GCA_018584345.1 Thuja plicata
TATATATATATATATATATATGAGTTTCATTATTTATACAAGGGAAAATCTTAGAACATGATCATAAAACAAGTAACAATAACTTTCAAAAGTGGTTCATAGATGAAAACAAATTTTTTTAGATAACATGAAAAAAAAATATAATGTAAAAGCATGGATCATAGGCTACACAATCTTGCATCAACAATTTTTTATATTGTTGTTTAAATTTTCCAAGTTTAGAGTTTACATTTAGAATTACAAGAGAGTGTGGTGTGCAAGATTTCGAGTGTGGTTCTATTTGGTTAAAGCACTATGTATACATCAAACTCAAAGGAAAATGTTTAATCATATTTTAGAAAAAATTAAAGGCTCACGACATGATGAGTTAATTTTCCATAACAAATGATGTCTTTATCTTAAATTTATGCTCTCTCTAGTCCATCAAAGAGAGTTTAGTAATCATCGTATCAATATATAAAATATAATATTATCCAAAAAAGTGTTAACCATGATCTTTCATATAAATATCATCAACATGTGATTATCCAAAAGGGTGTTGGTCATGATCCTCCATATAAATATCATCAACACCTACAAATAAATTGAGTTAGTTATAGAATTAATTTCTGAATTAAAGACTTGGAATTGATTAAATTTGAATACACAATTTCCTTACCATCTCCATTTTGCATTGTGTCAATTATTGTTATTGTTGGCTAAGATCAAGAGAACATGGTAACATATGGTCTTGGTTGTTGTATTGATAATTTAAAACTGCAATAACATTCACATTTAACAAATCAACATATATAAAATTAATTTATATATTAAAGACTCAAAATTTAACTTATATATTAAAGACACAAAGTTTATGAAAATACATTTCATAATTTTATTACCATTTGTAACTTGTATTGCACTCATTGTTGTTGTTGTCATCTTGGGTAAGGTCTCTTCTTGATCTTTTTGTCTAGCATCTAACACCGCAATAATATTGCACATTTAACACATCAAATCATATAAAACCAATATACAAACTAAAGACTCGAAATTTATCTTGATTGTTATTTTGTAATTTCATTACCATTTATAGTTTGCATTGCATCCATTATTGTTGTTACCTGGTTAAGATCAATAGAAAAAGGTGATGCAGTTTGTTGAACTTGTTGTTGATCATCTAAAACTGCAATAATATTTACATTTAACAAATCAACTTAGATAAAATGCTCAAGTGTAAAATTGTATTATGTACTCAACAATAAATTACCATATATAAATTTTATTTCACCTATAATTGTTTGGTTTAGATCAATGGAGAAAGGTAATCAACGTCATCGAATACTTTCTTGATTGTTCAAACCTACAAAATGACATATGTTTATCATATAAAAAAGAATTATTGCTAAATAAATTACTAAAATACTTTTGAATAAATGTACTCACCTTTCTACCCAATAACATCTCTTTCATGTTGTATTGTTATCCCTGATTGATTAATGACCTTCTTTTTCTTTTTCTTTCTAGAGCCTATAGAGGGGAATTGAAGATTTGCATATTCCTTAGCTCTTTCTTTTGAGTTTTGAGATATGGAATTATGTTTTTGATGAGTAAAATGATGTTTATGTATTTTACTCAGACTAAACCATGGTGATATTTGTCTCATAGACATGTTCTCTAAGCAGGGGATTGATTTGAATTTGGAAGATGAAGAAAAAGTTGCATGGATGTCTTTTGTAAATCTCTTAACACACTGACTAAACATGATTTTTTCATATTCTCTAGTTGGTAAATTTTGAGGCAATGAAGTTTTGTAGTCAACTGAATTTTGAAAGTTATCATTGGAAGCATTAGATGATTTTCAACCATCTGTAAATAGAATTAACAATGATTAGGTTAAAAAATATTTAAAAAATTCTAGGTTTCATTAAAAAATTGATGGTTTTGAAAATTACCTGTGCTTTGAGCTTCACCAATGACAACCCCAAGCAAATCTCGACCTTCTGAAGGTATGCAACCATCTATAATTGAAATAATACTTAGTTAATTGTTAGAACCATGAAATTATTTAATACAATTATAAAGATATTAACATTACCAAGGTCATTATTTTCATGACAAAAACTCCTGCAAACTTCATCATTTTCAACAACCAATGGAGTAACATCGTCTGTAATTTAATAAAATTAATTTAGTAAACATGATTTTTTCATCTTCTCTAGTTGGTAAATTTTGAAGCAATGAAGTTATGTAGTCAACTAAGTTTTGAAAATTATCATTGGAAGTATTAGATGATTTCCAGCCATGTGTAATATAAATAACAATGATTAAGTAAAATATGTTTTTAAAAAAATCTAATGTTTCATTATAAAATGATGGTTTTGAGAATTACCTATACTTCGAGCTTCACCAATGACAACTCCATGCACATCTTGACCTTCTGAATGTATGCAACCATCTATAATTGAAATAATACGTATCTAATTTTTAGAACTATGCAATTATTTAATACGATTGTAAAGATATTGACATTACCAATGACAATATTTTCATGACACGAACTCCCGCCGACTTCATCATTTTCATCAACCAATGGAGTAACATCATCTGTTACATAATAAAATTAATCCAGTTAGTTTTGAAAAAATATAATAATCATTAAAAACAATTATTAAAGGTAAATCACAAATGAAACTTACCACCAATTTGATATTGTTATTTTATTTTGTTTCTCTTTAGAAGATCTAAAATCTTCAACACATGTTTGCACATGTTTCCTCTTTTTTCCCACTGACAATCACAAACATGTAAATATGATCCAAATTTCCTAACAAGGTACAATTTTTTTGGATCAGTTTGGCTTCTTATCTTATATGTACCAGGAAGAAGATCACGGGGATACCAATCTATATTAGCTATTGTTTTTTATCCCTCTAGAGAAGTTATGTAATATATTTCTTGTTTGAAGTTAATTAAAAATCCAGATAACTACAAATATCTTTTGTTTTTGTAGTATGGCTCTACCCTATGGAGAAGTGTATGAATAAGCCAATCCATCCTCCTTGTGCATTTCTTAGAATGATCACTCAAATAGTGACTCTTAATGTGAAAATGGTATGACTCTATAACTGAATTTGTTTCTTGGTTTGCATGAGAGAAACTTTGAAAGTTTTTTGCCCACATCTCTATACAAAAAACATATGATGTCTAAGCATACACTATAAAAAGTTTAAAATATGTAAATGCATATAAACCATAATATATATTTTGATGAACTTACCAATGTGTCTCTCATTATGACACCAGGTTTTCTGAAAATACTCAATAAATTTATTTTCTTCTTTAAACTCTTCTGTGAAATTTTTTTATCAAATGACGAGTGATGTCTTTTCTGTCACTCATTGCATACATTATTTCATGCAACCTATCAAAAAAAAATTTCCAACATCCCTGTTACTCACAAACACGAATTATAAAAATTATATCAGACTATGATGTTTAAGCATGTGATTTTTCCTAGATACTTTGATTGAATTTTGACTCACCTATACACATTTTTCAACCATGCTCTACGTATATGCCAAATACATAAAATTACTTGGCAATCAAAGGTTGATCTGCAAGTTAAATTATAAAAGTGGGTAAATAGAAATAGCAATTCTAATAAAATTGATTGTTAAATGAAAAATCATTTCTTGCTGAAAATTAGGAAACATATATTTTTATAAACTAAATATTAAACAATTACACTCTTATAAATATAAACTAGGGTTGATAAAACCTGATTGCTTCAATCTCAGCACTAGCATCATCTGTCATGAATGCATTGATATGCCAATCTTCTTTATATTACTTCCCTCTTTTGTAAACCTCTATTAGCCATTCATTTATATCCTCAATTTTATTTCTTGAGGATATGACCCATGCAACAGGTACACCAACTTCTTGTTCATCAAATACAAGCAAGGTATATAACTCATACTGCACATGAATAAATCAATTATACATTTTTTTATTAATAAATTAAAGTAATAATTAAATTAAGATTCATAAATAGAATTAACATTGTTCTACTTACCCCATATTTATTTGTTGAAAATGTATAATCCATTGCAATAATTGAGTTATGTGAATGGTGGACCATCATCTCTCGCATCCATGGTGTTTGGATTCCTATAATAAATAGAATATTTTCTACATTGTTTGGTGTTTTATAGTAGAAGAAGTTATCTAAATCTCCTCCACATGCCACAAACATACACTTTTTGCATCATCTTCATTTTTTGTGAACGTAGGGAAATCACTCTTTTCCATGCATTTATCAATACATCCTTTCTCAATAAACATGTATCCCTCTTATTCACCAACTTTGACAAACCAAAATCTAAATAATGTTTTTCACACATTATGTCAATCCCCACACCCATTAGTAATAGGGATTCTATATATGATTTACACTCATTTGATAACCTTGGTGCAACACTACTCCTTAGATCACCAGAAGGGTCATCCTTTCCATGACAAAATTCACCATTAGCATCTTGATGAATATAGTCATTATATGTAATAATTGCAACATCTGATCTATCATACATAACCCTACCACAAAAGTGGGCTCGGCAACCCCTTTTTTGAACAAACCTTGGTATCCTTTTCTTTTTTTCCTGTGCATTTCTTTTATCTTGAGGCCCAAAAGCACAATGATAACTGTTTATACATGTACAAAAAATATATATTAATTGATATAATAAATAAATAAAGGTGACATAATTAATTTATTAAATCTAGACAAACCTTGAATACATCTTTGTAGCGTGGTCAGTAGGTTCTGTCAAATTATACTGCATGTGTTTTTTGTGTATAAATTTTATTTCTGTATCATCTAATAAACCCTCTCCTTTGACAAAGTGAGGGACTCTCTCAAGAGGGATAGCAGCACACTAGTCTATTTGTCGAGTACTATCATCTCCAATGGATTTCCATTCAAGTTCATAACTTGAGAAATGATTTACTTCATTGGGGTTATCTTGCACCTCTAGCTTTATAAGTAATTCCCATTTATTCTTTCTACCCATCCTGAATAATATTCATATTGTTAGTGACCCTTTATATTATTTAAATATATAGGAAAAGTTTTATAATGATGACACACACACACACACACACACACATCCTCAACAAAATATTTTACTAATTATCAAAATCATATAAACACCATTGTATTACTTGCAAGTAGATGTAAGTGATGGCCTAACTTAATACAATATAGTCTATATATGATAATGGATGTGTATGAGGATCTTATGATGGTGTAAGTAATTATCCAATGTAAGAAATCGATATCTATGAATATGGATGGTGATCAAACCTAGAATATCAATGTTTTTTGATCAAGGTAGGTATGAATCTATTGGAAATGTAAACCTATCTCGAGTTAAGTTTAACCTAAGACTTAATGTATAATGGATGTATATGAAGATGTTATGATGGCATAAGTGAATCTATAACCTAGGACATAGATGTGTTTGAAGATGTTATGTGATTATGGATACTATGATGGTGGTCTAAACCTAGGAGATAAAGGTGTATAAAGGTGTCAACCTGGCTTGTAGATAGAAGAATAATTTCTATTATATGTTTGTGGACTAAAAAGAAGAGAAAATTAAAAATCTATGGGTGAAAGGATAAAGTCATCATTTGGCTTCAAGTGGGGAGGTTGTAATCTAACATGACAAACACAAAAGACATACACAAAATAACCTATAATTATTTAAGTAGGAATGACTCCTTGAATTTTAAACTTTTTAAAGTTATCACCTTTTCCAAGAATACTAAAAAAATCAGCTAAATGATCAAATTCTACATAAAATTTTAGATTCAAAAAATATTTATAAAAATTAGAACTAGTATGCAAAAGTTAATGACTTAATGATTCAATAATAAAATACTCAAGAACAAACACATTGTTCTAGTTGATTGAATAGATCATTCAAATGATATTTAGATAAAATAGTTAATATATAAATATTAAATTATAATTATTTTTTTATAATATTACTATCGATATTAAACTTAATGCAATTTAAAGATTGAAGAAGAAACCTACTTACCTAATTTTTGGTGTCCAATATGAAGAAACAACTTTGCTTGAAAACGTTTGACTTGGAACTAGCTTTCAAATGCCTACACATATTTAAAAATATAATTGATAAGTGATAAAAAAATTTAACATTTTCTTGTACATAAGTTTTTAAGCATTTGATATGTACATGAAACCTAAGCTTGATTATCTCTTAGTTCTACCCAAACTAGAATATAAACATATAAGACACAAATAATAATGTGCCAATCATTATAAGGAGCATTATTATCAAGATGGATTATGAGGATGATTGTAATTGCTAGGTTATTCATATGCATTAGGACAAGTTTGATTGAGTTTGAATGATTATTCTCTTGAATGCAATAAATGCTCTCCAATACTTATGTAATACAGGTGATTGAGTGCATAATTTAAAATTAATCATGGCATGATGTGAGAATTTAATTGAATACAATGATTTTTATACATTAACATAACATAAAATTGTAAAAAATTGTGCAAGGTTAGCTCTAGACAAAAGTGTAAAATGGGTTAAGTTGGTTAAATGTTTCATTTTAAAGGAAAACTACCTATAATATAATAATTTACATTATATAAAATATTGTATATAATAATAAATAAAAATTATATTATACAGATTAAATCTAAATAACTAATTGAAGAACAAATTTATACAACTCAGTTTTCTCAATTCTACAACAATTGTGGATGTGTTTATAATTTATAAAATGATACTGTAAAAAAAATTTGAAATGAGGGAGAGGCGGGAACAAGTGTGGAGGCAACGATCATGTGCAAGTTTTGAATGCACAGGTGTGATGCAGACACAAGCCAAGGTAGTATTCTGAGCACACCCAGGGAAGGTTTATAGTGGCCAAGCTTATAGAAGCTTGCCTTTTAACTACCGAAATCAGACTAGATGGAGTATGAAGACCCCAAATGATTGGAAAAATAGGGAAAATGGTTATCGAACTCCAATGCGAAGATCCTATGGGAATGGAAGGAGATGGGAGAACCAACACAGAACAGGTGGAAAATCTCTAGTTTACACACGAATTGGGAGAAACTTTGATTTCAAAAAGATCAAGCATAAGTTCTATAAACCAAAACAAAATGCGGAGAAGGAAAAACCAGAGGAATACCCCCAACAACATCACGCATAGGAAGAAAAAATTAGGTATGAAGTAATGTCTACGATTAAGATTTCAAATCCTCAATGGATATTGCAGTAGGATCTTTTAGAGAAAGGGATTTTTTCTTCAAATGGTTGGGTCCATGGCCATCAGTTTCCATCATCCGGGGTTTGTGTAGGGAGGTATGTGGAAATAATTTGAAACTTAAGACTGTAACGAATGGATTTTATATGGGTATCTGTGCTGAGAAAGAGGGAAAGGAATGGATCCTCAACAATGGGCCATATTTAATAAATGGAAGAGGAGTTTACTTAAAAGATTGGGTGGAAAATTTTGATCCCACAAAGGAAAATATCAAAGAATACCCTGTATGGCTGAACCTACACAATCTCCCAATGGAATATTGGGATGAAATTACCCTGGAATAGATGGGAAATAAAATAGGCATCTTTGTATCCACAAAGGAAGTGATCAGTACAAAGGATTCATCAATACACCCAAGAATCATAATAAAGCTACAAAGCAATTACCCAATCCTAGATTTTATCACAATAGGGACAAAGCATGGAACATGGAAGCAAATGATCAAAGTGTGGGAAGGAGAAACTACCAAGATTATGCCCACACAAATGTAGAATGAATGTCAGAAGAAAGGGAAAGGGCTAGAAGAAGATAAGCTTTTAGACCAGATATAACATGTACGTCTTTGTGATTGGAAGGGGTCATAAGACTTTATGGCTAACCAAGTGAATATTTTGGACCGAGGTCAGTTCAAAACCCCCCTGGAGGAAGGATTATGAAGCGTCTAGAGAGGAAGCTATTCAGGGCATGATCATCAACCAATATGAGGAAGAGGATAGACTTTCAACACAGTTGGTAGAAGAAACACCTTTTCCCCTATCTGTTTATAGAAACAAAGCGAAAAGCACACAGAGGGACCTAAAAAAAATTTGTGGGAACCCAAAACTGAAGGATATAACCCCTAAGGAGCAAAGATTGATCAAAGGAGAAATAGAATTCACGCCTCAGATGATTACAGAGACTACAGAATTTAGGGATATAGAAAAACCCAAAGATTTAAAAAAAAAAAAAAAGAGGTAAGAAAGGAAATGGTAGGGGACCTACACCCTATGGAAAATGATGCAAATCAAAAAAGGAAACATGGGAAGTTTTGTGAACATGCAGATGAAAATCTACATTTCAAAGATATAAAGATTTATCCAATTAGGAATCTTGCACATTCCTTTGAAAGTACGAGGGTGAGTGAGGATGGATTGGAAGAATGAGATTCAAATTCTGCAGATAATGAGGAGGAGGGAGGCCTGAATGATTTGGGTTTCTTTGAAACACAGAGGGTGGTTGAAACCGGAATAGTGGAATAGACCACATCTCAACTTTTGAAACCAAGATTTGGGAAAGAAAAAGAGGGGTGCTAAATCAAACAAGGTAAAGTTAGCCATGGCAAGAAGTGCTTCTGACCAAACAAAAATTTTAATATTGGGAAAAGGCTATGCCTTTTCCTGGGAGCCATGAAACTCTTATCGTGGAATGTCAAGGGCTGCAATGCCTCTGACAAATTATGTTTGATCAAAAGATGTTTTGATCAAAGGAAACCAAATCTGGTCTTATTATAGGAAACAAAAATTAAGTAGGAAGACCTAGATATGTTTGAAAAGAGGTTTGGAAGATGGAAATGTGCAATGGTAGATGCACAAGGAGCTTCAGGGGGCCTAGGTGCTCTATGAAATGAAGCATCAATAGAGGTAACAATCAGGAAAATAGAACAAAATTGGCAATGGATACTAGTACACTCAAAACAACTCAACTACAAAATATCTATCTTTAATATTTATGGCCCAAACAATAGGATGCAGAAAAGGAAAATGTGGGAAAGATTGATAGTAATAATCAACGGATTGCAAGAGGATATGGTTATATTGGGAGGAGACCTTAATTCCATCCTTAAACCAGAGGACAAAAAAGGAGGAAAGGGATGGAATAATGAAAGTCAAAAGGACTTCAATAATTTTGTTAATGACTGTGGATTGATTGAAGTCCCTTTCAAAAAATGATACTTTACATGGACAATAGGAGAGCAAGTTTTTTAAACATTGCAGAAAAGCTAGACAATTTTTTATTGGAAGGAAACTGGGCAGACACACTATGGACATGTGAAGTAGAGATACTACCTTTCCAAGGCTCAGATCATTTTGTGATCTGCTTAAGGATTCAAGATGACAATACGCTAGAAAGATGCCCTTTAAGTTCAAGGCGATGTGGTTCCAAGCGGATGGTTTTGCTGAGATGATTGCCAAATGGTGGGAAAACACACCAAGAAGAACATGTAACAAGACCTTTATGTTTTTAAAAAAGTTACAATACATTAAGGAGCAACTAAAAATATATAATAGAGAGCATTTTAGGAACATTTTTGAGGAAAAACATAAGATAGAGGAAGACCTCCAAAAACTAAGTTTAAAAGTGATTGAAACTGGCATGCAAGAGGCAGACTTCCAAGAAGAAATCTGATTGAGAAAGGAACTAGAAGGTTGGTTGAGGAAAGAGGAAATCTTCTGGAAACAAAAATCCAGGGAGACATGGCTAAAAGAAGGAGACAGAAACACAATTTTTTTTCACAATTCAGTTAAGATTAGAAGATCAAGGAATAAGATTTTTAGCATTCAAAAGAGTCGGGGTGAAAAGATGGAGGATAAGGAAAGTATCAAGAAAGAAGTTGTTGCTTTCTTCTAAAAGAAAAAGAATTTAGATGAAAGTGATGAAAGAAGGATACAGGATGTTTTGGCTATAATCCTCCCAGTAGTTTCAGAGGAAATGAATAGGAACTTAATGACCCCAATAACTATAGAAGAGGTCAAAGTGACATTGAATGGATTAGGAGGTGACAAAGCTCCAAGACTAGATGGATTTTTGATAATGTTTTTCTAGAAGCTATGGCATATTCTAGGAAAAAATACATGGGAGGTGGTGGAAGAATCATGAACTAGAAGGTTTAAACTTAAAGATATTAACACTACTTTCATAGCTCTGGTCCCTAAAAAAGATAAACAAGTCACCTTTGAGGATTTTAGACCTATTGCTTTATGTAATACAATGTATAAATTAATTCAAAAGTGATTGCTAACATATAAAAGAATGTTCTACATAAAGTCATATTAGAGGAGCAAAGTGGGTTTTCTCCAGGAAGATCAATCTTTGAAGGGATTATTATAGCACATGAGGCAATCCATTTAATAAGAGTGTCCAAGACACAAAAAATGATGGTAAAACTTGATATAAAAAAGCATATGATGAAGTTGATAGAAATTTCTTGTTAAATTGTTTGAAATGATTTGGGTTTGGGGAGAATTGGATCCAATGGGTGACAGGATGTATTGAGTCGCCAATGTTCTCAGTGCTGGTGAATGGAAGCCCACAAGGATTTTTCTCTCGAGAGAAGGGTATAAGACAAGGAGATCCCCTATCCCCATTCTTGTTCATAATAATGGAAGAGGTCTTAGGAAGATTGATTGGTGAAAAAAGAAATAGAGGAACATGGAAAGGCATTAAGATCACAAAAGGGGTGGAAGCTATGACACATCTCCAATTGTTGATGACACCTTTTTAGGGGGTGAAGCTATAGAACAAGAAGCCAAAGTAATGAAGAAAACTTTAGAAATTTATGGGAAGGTGTTGGGCCAACACATCAATTGGAGAAAATTAGAAATTTATTTTTTTAACACTCCACAACACACACTGGGTAGAATCTATAGAATTTTGGGGATGAAACAAGGATTACTACCTAATCGATATCTAGGTATTCCCTTTTTTAAAGGTAGCAATACAATAGATCTATGGAAAGAACTGATTGAGAAGTGCCTAAAAAAATTGGAAGGGTGGAAAGGCAAGTGGTTATCTTCAACTAGGAGAATAATAATGTTGCAAACAATGGTTTCAAAAATGCCAGTTTACTCAATGATGTGCTTAGACATTCCCAAGAAAGTTTTAAACATCTTAGTGCAAAAAATGAGAAAATTATTTTGGAGTGAGGAAAATGAAGAGGACAAAATTCCTCTCTTGGCATGGGAAACAATTTGCAGGCCAAAAGCCAAAGGGGGAGCAAGGATTAGAAATTGGCACTATATGAATAAGGCTTTAGGAGCAAAGCTTGTGTGGAGTATGTATAGGCAACCAAATCAATACTGGGATAGAATTCTTCAAGCCAAATATTTGGATTCTAGGGAGTGTGAAAGAATTCTAACAATCAGGAATCCTCCAAAAGGCTCTACAATATGGAACTTTATCCTTTCATGGAGGCAGATAATAACAAATCATTTATCATGGAAAATTAGGAATGACACAAAGGCTAAATTCTAGGAGGATTCATGGGATGGTCATAAGGCATTAAAAGAGGAAGGAATCTACCAGGATTTACAAACTCACTTCTCAGCAAAATGGGGAGAGAAAGTTAGTGATTATATTATACAACAAGATGGTTTAGAGGGACAATCTTGGAGATGGAATAATGTGGAGTTGGAAGATCGATTAGAACAACAAAAACAAGCAATGCAAACAATTTATGCAAGCCAAAAACTAAAGATAACTAGAAAGGAGGATATGCTTATATGGCATGGTTCTCTCTCAAGGAACTATTCAGTTAAGTTGGGCTACATGTTTATTGAAGGAATTGTTGGTGCTCAAATCAACAGATTGGAATTCCTATGGACTTGCCAATCCAATGCTGGGAAACCCAAGTGATTTGGCCAACTAACAAGTCACAACCAAAGCAAGGTTGGAACTTCTGCAATTTTGGTTCTACAAAACCAAGGATGTTAGGCCTATACCTTGACTTATCCTTCAAGTTACAAGGCTTTTTATAGCAGATAAGAAACACTTCAACCTTCTCTCTCAAGTATGGAAAGGAACTTGAAAGAAATATAACTGAAAGCAATATATCATGAATTGTAAACTGAAATACTTTAACCAATTGAAATAATGTTTAGTAAATGTGTATGTAATTTGAAATGAACAAATAGATAAGATATCACAAAACTATAAACAATGAACTGAATAACTATAATCCAAATAATGATTAGACCAATGCCTTATTCTACCATGGGCAATAGAGTCAAGATCATTCCAATCTTATGTTCAACCTC
>MU223090.1:61344-83740 GCA_018584345.1 Thuja plicata
CATGTGAGATAATTGAATTCTTTTTTATTAAGAATTGCTTTATTTGATGAAATTAAATTAATTTAATTGAAATTAATTTAATTGGAAGAATTTAATTAGTAAGTTTAAATATTTGGATTTAAACTATAGGAAATTGAGTTTAATTAATTAATTGATGATATTTAATCAATTAAAGTTAATTAATTAAATAAAATTAATTATTTAATTAATTTTGGGAGTTTGATTAAATGATTTGGTGAAATGAATTTAGAAGAAAATAGATGATTAATTAATAATTAAAAAACCATTAATTAATAGATGAAAATTAGTGTTTTTAATGTAAAATCGCAAGCCTATCCATTTTAGGGTGTCTACAGATGGTGGTAATGCCCATGGTGTTTCCAAGGAAAAGGAGGTCTATAAGGATTAGAAAAGGGAGGACTGTGAAAAATGTATGAGGAAGAAAGTTCCAAAATTGTGTGAATGATAATGCATAAATCTTAAATCTTGATAAGTGAAGGAGAAAGGCAACACCTGCAATGGGTCCTTTTTTGAATGACAAAGCCTGGAAAAGAAAGATGTCGCAGCGATGCACGAAGGGCTAATGGACTTTGTTAATTTTTGAATGATACAACAAACACCAGCATTTGAAGATGTCAATTTTTGGAAATTTGGGAAGTCTACAGGCTGCCTCTATTGAAATTCAAAGCAATGTAATATTGTCAATTATTGTAAATGTGCTAACTCTATAATAGCATAGTTTGAAAATAGAGGTTTAGTATAGGAAGTTATAAGTGATAAAATGTAAAGGGGGATAAATAGTTATCAAGAAATGAGTCTAGAAATGACTCCATATAAATAGAATGTACAATCATATTTTATGAATAAAATATAAGCTATTACCGACCCAAAAAAATTTCTACAACAATTGTGATATATGTTTTTTATTTAAAAAGCAGCCAAAACAAGGGGGCTGACCCAACTGTGATATATGTTATAGAAGGACTCATTATCATGAATATACAAACCATTATATCACATGACATGTTAATACCCCATTCACTTTATTGTCCTATGAGAAGTAAAGTGGGGTATTACCACTTTTAATATAAAAATAATCTTCCTAACCCCATTTTCTCTCATCTTACTTTAGTTCCTTAAATTGATGATATTAAAATTTTGTTTTTAGTTATTTTAAAATTTTCTCATATGATAGAAACAATGTATAACATATTTTCCCTCTATTATATAGGTTCTTATGTAGTATGCATATTGATAGGTAGACTCATATGACATTTTGTAGGTTTCATCAATTTAGATGGACCTTCAATTATCCTTTTATGTCTAAATATGTATTTCACATGAATGTTTGTGAGTGCTACATACTTTGAGATTAATGTCCATTTTAGGATTTATATGTAGCTCAAAATTCTAATGAAATGCAATGGTAAGTTTGCATACACGTCATTTCACATTTAATTTTGAACCATTTTGTGAGAATGACTTAATGTATTGACATATTGGAAAATCCTTAAATCTTGTGAGAAGTCTAACCGCCCCACCCCATGTTATTCATTCACTTACAGAACACTCACACACATTCATACCTACCTAATCCATATACACATGTATATCAACATGTTCTCCATAATTATGCATTTGTTATGCTTATCCATGCACCCATCCCCACACATCTATTATCCTCTCTAATCTTAACATTTCTATGTGTTGAGCCATTTTTTCAAGCATAAGACCAATCTTGCAACTATGAACACAATTCACTTAGAAAGCTCAAATCCAAACTGGGGCTGACTCCTACCATTAAATTAATGGTTGGACAACTTGCTTTTCTATTAAATTTTAAATTTAATTTGAATAACTTATTACAATAAGATTAAGTAGATATTCACAATCCATGACATAATTTGCAAGCTACTTATGAATGTGGTTGTGTGATTGTTTTTGATAATTTCACATATTCATATTACATCTCAAATATTTTTCTTTTTAATAATTCTCTAAGTCACAAGATTTCTATTCCAACTTTTATTATATGTATTTACAAAAAAATTTAATCAAATAACTTTTTCAGAATAAATAATTTTTTAATAAAGATTATATCATCATAAGAATTTTTTTTAAACCATATTAAAAAATTAAGAGAAATACTAACAAATAAATGAATATTACAATTTTAGTGGCTTTATTAACTTTACTAG
Source organism: Thuja plicata (assembly GCA_018584345.1). Lineage (NCBI taxonomy): Eukaryota > Viridiplantae > Streptophyta > Pinopsida > Cupressales > Cupressaceae > Thuja > Thuja plicata. The sequence continues at coordinate 63,543 of MU223090.1, forward strand.
AATAATTAGGAAAAAATTAGATTGGGCTCACTTCACTTTTTTTTTAAAACTTTATAAGAATCTAAACCATATATTTTTAAACTTCCTTCTTTAGACTAAGAAATGGATCAACCTAGGAAATGTTAAGAAGACATTGGTTAAAAGGAACTCAAGTTCCTAATTCTTAGCGCACCCACTAATGTAGAATAATAACTAGATTCCCATAAATATTCTTTCCTATTTGTTTGTATTGCCCATGGTGCAATAAGGTGTCTAATATTTTCTTTCCTTTTTTCTTGTGTCTAGCTAATTTGAGACTAGGTAAGTCTAGTTCATTGTATTTTAGGCTATACTCTTTTTTTTTCACAACTCATGCTATCTATTATAAATATAAACCTATCTTGACTTAATGATATTGGGTTCCATCATATTGCTGCTAGAATAATTTAATTTGACTGTATTTGGCTTCTCTTTTTCCTATATTTGTTAGTTTTTTAATATTTTATTAACTTGTTCACATATTGGCAGACAATTAGAGGGGTGCGTGGGTTCGCCCACACATGAATGAATACATTATTTCTAACAAAACTGAGATGTCATCCCATAGCTTGGCAGACAGTAACTGGAACCCTAAGATGCCTTGCAAATATGTGATGGTGGAAAATGCAATTTTAAGGACTGATTATTTGACAAACTTTGCCAACATATTAGTGCCTGTACGCAAATAGAAGCCATGAAACATGGGTATTGACACTCGTCAAAATAGAAAAATAGGTAAGTCTGATTCAACGCCCTTTGTCACTATTTTTACTCCTTTCCTGCGTAGAAGGCGGGGATGGGTATGGACATCTATTTGGATGTTTAACAACCCATTTAAAAGAAATGGAGTCTCGATGACTTCTATTATTATGACAATGCACACAAAATGATTTGTTGAGATTTTTTATTAAATAGACGCCATGAAGAAGCTTTGGTTTAATTAATAATGAGCCATGAATTTTTTGGTTACAATTTTTTTTTTGTCTCAGATTCATAGAGCTAAAACTATGTCATCTAGCAGAAAAATAGGAATCATATAAATTCAAAACAACTTACCAAATCACTGAGAAAAGCAGACTAATTGTGCTTGGAGAAAGAGGGTGAGTATGGACAACGCGGTGTATCCACATGCCTTTGCATTTGACACAATACAGACAAACATTAAAAAAATGATGAAAATTTGAAAAAAAAGTTGACAAAAATCTTAAAACTCAAACCTACATAATTTTTTTACAAAAAACTAAAAGGAAAAGATAGACATTGGCATTCTTACCTAGTATTCAATCCACTGTGAATCTGAGCTACATATTGCATAGACGGTGTGAAAGCTTGATTAATAGTAAATAGAAAAAAATGGCGGGATAGGCATTAAAATCAAGCATGTGAGGAGGGTGGCATTAAAATTGAGCTAGCTGATTTGATTGACGGTGCTGAGCTGATTTGATTGACCGCGCTGGAAAAAACTATCTGTGTACGGGGTGCAGGAACAATAGGATCTATTAGCTGATTTGTCCGGTATAGGGGTGAATTTTTTTGGCTGCATAGTCATTTGCCAAAATAGCATGCACAAGTTTCACCCATGCAGCTAACACATAACCACCCGATAAAATACAGAAATAATGTCAACTTTTATAAAGGTTCTCATTAAATTACGTTTAGTTTTTTATTGGTTGAAACTTAAAAATCCAAATATATATTTGGTGACATAATATATACACAAATATTTCAATTACAATAACAAAATCATAAGATTAATAATTAATTTGACATGATGGTTAACCACAATCATAAAGTTACTACGCAAAACATGTTATTATAAAAACCATTAACAATACCCATTAATCATATTGAAAACATTAGTAGCACATTATGATAACTAAAAAATTGAAAATATGTATATAAATCCACATTGTATCAAATCAGATATAAATGTATAGAGGTAGAAAAGAGGAGACAAGTAGGTGTTATAAGGAAAGTGACAACATCATAAGCACCCACAAGTTGTGATCGATTTCTTCTTTGATTTTTATATAATAATTATAAGCAAACATCAAACTTTCACAAAGCCACATTAGACACAACCATTATCTAGATACTAGGACTATTATCTATTTAAAATATAAAGTATTAGATTGAATAGGGAGGTCTTTTGAATAGAATCACCATTCCCTCATATTTCATGGTCAAAATTGAGCTATAGAGGATTCTAATATGACATAATTATTTTTAAACAAACAAGGTTTTTCAATCTTTCAATTTCAAAACAAAACCTAAATCATCTAACAATTACAAATCAGCAAAAATCTCTTTCAACAAAATTTAATAAAGGAATTTGAATCCTACCTCACATAATAATGAGAACTGAGAACGCAAATAAAATCTTCAACCAAAACCCTCCAATATCAAGCTTTTACCAAAAAACTCCAAAATTTGAGACACCAAACATCCTTCCTTCAAACCTGTCTCTCCCCAAAAATGAATAATAATTTCCTAATAAGGAGAAATTAGCTTTTTCCTAATGCATGCAAATCCCAGAAAGTTAAGTCAACCCTAATAGAGAGAAATTATTAATTAATTAAAATAAATACTTATTTATTATGCAACCCCCAAATAAAAAACAGAACTCAAGCTCCAAATTGAATAAAAAAATTTATATTTAAATATTAATTCCTAATAACGAAATTCACTCAACTTCTAACTTAATATTTTAGAATATTAACAATCATGCAATTAATAATTAAATATCAATTCATTATTAATGCCTTTTATTTTAATTTTGATTTTAGTAATTAATTAAATCCTTTATTTTCAAGATTAAAATTTTAAGTAAGTCTTTTCGAATAATCATAAGTATTTAATTAATTCTCATTAATTAAATACCCTCATATTTAATATTTCAATACAACAACATAGTTTCAGACATAATTATTTACTAACAATAATTATTCTTGACAATACTAGATTCACATAAAGCACAAATGCACATCAACCAATAATAAAAACTCACAATAAAAATACATAAAACATGGCACAATCAAACATGACAAAAAGGGATCCATGAATTCATGTCACTTGGTGGATTCAGGTGGGTAGGTCAATCTGATACTCGTCCAATCCTAGGACGAAATAGGCTTAGGTTAAGATTTTGGGCCTGATTGCTAACTCATCTCTTTTATCATTGAAACATTGTGATAGGGCACGCTCACTCCTACCAATTCAAGGAAGGCGTCACCTGGTACCTACAAACCTATGCAAAGGACAAGCATGTACATGTGCATATATAACAAACAATAGCATGGGCAGTCAAACATGTGGATCTCGCTATCCAAGTAACTATGCCTCCACCCTCTACCAAATAAAACTCACCATACAAAAATATAAAACATACATAACCATACACATGCAAGTATAGGGGTTATTAAATCATAATATAAACATCATATATAATGAAACTAACATCACCTCAAAAGCATAATCATCACATAAGAATAACCATCAACATAATCTAACTACCAACCATAATAAATCATATATAAAGTTATCTGAAATAAATAACAATACTAAGGTTTCATACAATGTATTACTCATATAAATGAAATGGGCTTAAAAGCGTACGACCTAACTAACTGAAAGCAATAGCCTAATTAGAATACAACACCAATAGATGAAAGCAATTAGGGGTCGGTATTACACCGTCCCCCCTTAAAATAGGCTTACTCCTGGATGTCGATAACTAAAAAGTAAGGAATAAAAAAGGTTTGCATCGTAGTGCTACATTCCCTATTAGTTAGGATCAAACAAGAAGGTACACACAACCCATAATCACCAAGAGAATATACCAATCACAACAATCACTCATTTACACTTCAAGCAATAATGAATATAAGTCAACTTAATTATCCTTTCTCTAAGATGTGCATAAAAAATCACAAAGAGTAATATAACTCAGATTTAAGCATAAACCAAAATCACCTTGATCATTTATTCATCATCTAATATTTCTTAAATAAGAGACCATTTTTACACACATGATAAGAAATGCTCTCTCCAGATGTGGATTCTTCTTTATTAGAGGTCCCCGTTACTTTTTATCCTGCTCTAGATGGTGTTATAGAAAATAAGAAGAAGGATCATCAAGCTGCTACATGCCCTATCTTCCAATTTCCTTCTTCTAAGGTATCTCCTACTTCATCTTCTAAACAAAGGGGGAGACGTTAAAAAGACTCTGAGATGGGAGATGAGATTAATGCAAGGATTAAAGAAACACTACCCTCTCTTACTATTCCTAAAAAATGCAGGAAGAAAGCTTCACTCAGCCCCTCTACAACAAGGGATTCCAAATCTAAAAGATGCCTCCAGTCTGAGTATTCTGGAGGATTCATCTCTATAAATTCTCAAGAAAGGATGGGAGACAAGTCTTCCCCTCTAGAGTCATGAGAATCCTTTGATGGAATTTTAGGGGCTTAAATGCCCCTAACAAGAAGTGGCTCATCAAGAGCCAATTATATAATTCTAAATTTGACCTTTCTCTTCTTCAAGAAACTAAATTATTTGTTGATATTGCCCAAAAATTATTTAAATCTTGGAATATGGGAAATTTATGTGTCGCCCCCTTTGATGGTGCATCAGGAGGTCTTGTGGTTATATGGGATCCAAATAAGGTACCGTCGAATAAATAGCATTGGGAAAATATTGGATTCTTTCTTTAGTTGAGAATTTTTCCATGAAATTGTCCTTTTGGCTATTCAACATTTATGGTCTTTCTTCTATTACAGATAAAAGTAAGCTTTGGACCCTTCTCGGTGATTTGTTAAAGGATCTTTAGGGGAAATTGGTCATCTTGGGAGGATATTTCAATATTTTTTTAAATTATAATGAGAAATATGGAGGGATTCTCCCTTCTCATAAGGTAATGCTAGAGTTTAATCAATTCATTCATGACAATAATATTTTAGATGGTCTCCCAAGGTGGGAAAGCCACTTGGACGCACCGCTGAATTGATTTCTGTAATTTCGCAGGACGGTTGGATCACTTTCTTCTTTCTAATTTATGGCTTCAGTTTGAAATATATTATCATTCTCTTATTTTACCGGTCTTTGGTTTAGATCATTTCCTGATTTTGCTTTAGCTGTCAGATTCCTCTTTTCCTCAGAAAGGTACTTTTAAGGTTGAACTAATGTGGTTCTGTGATTAGTCTTTCATCCCATTATTAAAATATTGGTGGCAGAATTCTCCTTATATGAAGGGAACCTGATTATTTAGATGGGTTAAGAAATTACAGCTTCTCAAACTAAAAATTAAAGAATGGAACATCATTTCCTTTAAGAATATCTTTCGTGAGAAAACAAGATTGCAATCAAAATTATCAATGATAAATTATTATGTTATTCAAAATGGGATGGATGCTCAACCCTTTGTCTAGGAGAAAGAATTGAGAAGTTCCTTAGAGGAAGTGATTCTTTGAGAAGAGATTTACTAGAAATAGAAGTCTTGTGAAACTTGCAGGCTTGCAGATGGTGATAGGAACACAAATTTTTTTTATGCCTCAGCTAAGTTAAGGCACCTCTATAATAAAATTATTCAAATTGATTCCTCTAATGGCCTATTATAAGATGACAATAATATAGCTGGTGAATGTGTTTATTTCTTCTCAAATTTATTAATTAAACAACAGGTTCACCCTTCTCCTTCCCTCCTAGATACCATCCCTAATTGTGTCTGTGAGGCACATAATTCTATGCTTATGGCTCCCTTTACTTTACAAGAACTCAGGGATATTGTTTTCTCCATGGACCTAGATAAAGCCCCAGGACCAGATGGGCTCACCATGCTTTTCTTCTAACAATCTTGGGAATTTATGGGTAATTTATTACTTGCATTAGAAGAGGCCAAAATCCATAAGACTATGTTAAAAGAGCTTAATCATACTTGGATTTCTCTTATCCCTAAAAAAGACAATACTTAATTTTTGCCAAATTTTTCCCTATTTTGCTTTGCAATTCTTTATATAAAATCTTCACTTAAGCTATTGTTGTACGGTTATCCAAAATTCTTCCTAAAACTATATCATATGAACAAGGGGGATTTTTACTTGATAGAGAAACTTCGAAGGGTGCCATTTTGGCCCATGAAATCTTGCATTCCATCCTCCTACATAACAAGTCTAATATGGTCCTTAAACTAGATATGATTAAAGCATATGATCGGGTTGACTGGGACTTCCTTATGTTGGTTCTTACCAAAATTGGTTTTTACAGAAATTGGGTAAAATGGATCCAGGCTTATATATCTTCTCCTCCATTCTTGGTTCTCATTAATGGATCCCCTAGAGGAATTAGACAGGGGGACCCACTTTCCCCCTTCTTATTTGTTTTAATGGATGAGGGCCTCAGTAGATCAATATGTCATATTTGGCAGGTGGGTATCTGGAAAGGCATATCTCTCAAGGATGGGGAAGAAATCTATATGCATAACCTTTTGCAGATGATACCCTTCTATTTTGTGAAGCTTCCTTTATGGATGCTTGAGCTATCAAACAAGTCATTGAAGAGTATTCCATGGCATCTAGTCAGTTAATCAATTCAGCTAAATAAAAAAAATTCTTTTTAAATGTTACTCCATTAGTACAATGATGTATTCTTAATTTTTGGGGCTTTTCTTTGGGGGATTTTCCTTGTCGGTATCTTGGAGTCCCTTTTTTTCTAGATCAGAAAAAACATCATTTTTGGGATAAGATAATTTCTGCAATTTCTCAGCGGATTCTCTTATGGAAGCAAAAATGGTTGACCCTATCTAGAAAGTTACTCATGATAAAATTAGTCTTGAATGCCATTCCTATTTATCTAATGTTAGTATTAAACATGCCTAAACACTCATTATAGGAACTTCAGTCCATCTCGAGGATTTTCTTGTGGGACAACAATGTATCTAAGAAAAACAAGTTGCCCCTCCTTGCCTAGAGTAAAGTTTGTTCTCCTAAAGTTAGCCAAGGTGCAGGTAACAGAGATTTTTCTTTACAAAATAAAGCATTGGGTGCTAAACTACTTTGGAAATTGTACCAAAACCCAAATTACAAATGGGCCAGACTTAGGAGATCAAAATATCTTGATTCTTATGAAAGGGAAAAGATCTTTACAACATTATTTTTACCTTGGGGCTCTGTCATGTGGAATTTTATGGTGTCCTGTCGCGATCTCATATTACCTTCCCTTTCTTGGCTAATACATGATGGTTCAAAAACACGGTTCTAGGAAGACTCATGGAATGGTCATACTCCCTTGTCTCATATTTGGGATTGACACCCTCTACAGAATCATCTTAAATAAATATGGGGTGACTAAGTTTGCCATTACTTTGTTATTCATGATGACATTGCAGGTTGGAAAGATCTTTCTGGACTAAGTGGTTTTTCTGATTTGGCAGAAGACCTTCATATAGAGCTCACCTCCAGAGGTATCCTCTTCTCTCCCCTTGAAGATGAACTCATTTGGCTAGGTTCTCCTTCTGAGCAATATACGGTCAAGGTTGGCTATAATTCGTATTTCCTTCACCAATCCTCTGATTCTTGGCCTACAAATTTACTATGGGGTCCTGCTTTCCTTCCTAAGGTAGGCACCTTTGCTTGGCTTACCATACAAGATAGGATCCTCACTGGTGCCAAACTTGTAGATTGGTAATCACATCTATCTTTCCTTGCACTTTATGTGGATTCTTTATGGAAACTTCTAACCACTTATTCCTTCACTATCCTTTTTCTCTTGATTTATGGTATTGGCTTATTCAACATCTTGGATGGTCAATAGTCATTGGCCCTAACCTTTGTGATCATTTCAAAGATTGGTCTTCATTACATAAAGCTTCAACATTTTCACCCCTTTGGGAGATCAGCCCCTCTCTAGTCATTTGGAATATCTGTCTTGAAAGGAATGAAAGAGTTTTTAGAAATAAATCTACATCTTGAGTAGATGTGGTCGGTAAACTTGAGAGGTCTATATAAGAAGTTATGCTTTCTTATCATTTCAAATTAATTAAGTCTGAAAAGAGAAACTTTAAAATATTTCAAACTAGACATGATATTACAACAAAAAATTACCATAATGCTTATCTAATCATTTTGAACCTTCTATAAAAGAATTGGGAAAATCCATGCAAAAATGGAAATCTACTAAAAATAGTAAGCCCATGTAAATTTAAGGTTGAGATAATTTTCCCAACTATATCCCACTTGGAAAACACCTCGCAAGAAAGAGAAAAGGGAGTAACTACACCACAATTCAATTGCTAGGGGTTCTGAGGCCCATAGGATTTAAACACCTTGTGAACTTCTTTGTGCTCACAACCTTTGTTAATGAATCTACAACATTCATAAAAGTTTATGCCTTAACCAACTTTACCTTGCCAACCTCAACCATACCTATGACAAAATGATATTCAACATTAATGTACTTGGTTCTAGCATGAAAAGTCAGTTTCTTTTCTAGTTAGATCACACTATGATTATCATAATAAAATATAACTACTCCTTATTTTATTCCAATATATGAACACATACTCTTAAGCCAAATACCTTAAAAGGATGAGTAGAATCCATATACTCTTCTTTAATAGTGGACAAAGCAACAAAAAACTGTTGCTTAGTCATCCAACTGATTACACCACTAAATAATGTAAACACATAAGCACTTTTGGGTCTTTTACTATCAATATCACTTGTCCAATATTAATCCACATAACCACGAGTGTCAAGGTAAATTTTGTCTCCTATCATATTACTATGATGACACAAATAATACTTTGAGGTGACCATGAAATATTTGAAAACTCTTTTAACCACATCCTAATGAACTATGTTAGGACTAGACATATATTTGGAAAGAACTCTCACTGCTTGGGAATGTTATGGTCTAGTATAGACCATAACATACATCAAATTTATAACTACACTCTTGTAAGGTACTCTTCTCATGTCTTCCATCTCTGATGGAGATGTACGACAATCTAAAATAGATAATTTTGTTCCAACTATAAAAGGATAACATAATAGTCTACAATCCTACATGTTGAAACTCTATAATATTGATTTTACATACTTACTCTAGACTAGCCATAAATTTATGTTCACTCTATCTCTTCTAATTTCCATCTCAAGGATGTGTTTAGCTCCACCAAGATCTTTAATTTCAAATTTAGTAGCCATTTGAGACTTAATTTCTACAATTATAACTTTCCATTTACCAATAAATAACATGTCATCAACATATAATGCAATACACAGTAAATGACCATTATCAAATTTATAATAAACATAATGATCTAATGTAGAACACTCAAATCAAAAACTGAAAACATATCTATCAAATTTTTGGTACCACATTGTAGGACTTTTCTTTAGGTCATATAAAGATTTATTCAATTTTCAAACCAAAATACTTTTTCCTTTTATCATTTTAGTGTTCTAGTTGTGTCATGTAAATAGCCTCCTCCAAATCACCATGAAGGAAATTAATTTTCACATCCATTTGTTCAACCTCTAAATCATAAGAAACAACAATAGAAAGAAAAAATCTAATGGATGTCATTTTTGCAACATGAGAGAATATATCACCCTAATCAACACCCTCAACTTGATAGTAGCCTTTTGCAACCAACCTTGATTTATATTTCTCAATGCTTCCATTTAAACCAATCCTTTTCTTGAACACCCATTTGCAATCAACATATTTTTGTCCTTCAAGAATTGGTACAATATCCAATATTTCATTCTTTTTCAAAGATACCATTTTTGGATCCATATAAATCTTCCAAGATTGTGCATCATTCATACTTAATACATCATCTATAGATCTAGGTTCATCAACACTAGTACTAAAAGAAAAAATACATCTCCTTTCATTGGGAGAATACCTTTCAGGTGATTGTCTCTACCTTGTAGGTCTTTTAACAAGTTGAATTGGAGGTTCTTCCTCCTCTTCAAAAGATTCAAAGATTGATGAGCTCTCCTCGACTTCTTGTCTATGTAGGGGTCTCAATTCAACTTTGTCAAATGTAAAAGGTAGTTGAATCACATATTCCTTTATAGTTTTTTCAAGTTGTAATGTAATGGAATAAATCTTAGTTACTCTAAAAATAACACTTCTATTATGTATTACCTTCTATGTAATAGGGTCCCAAAGCTTGTATCATTTCGCACCATGATTATAACTAATGCAAATACATTTAATATTCTTGCTCTGGACAACTTTGTTTTCTTCTCCTTGGGCACATATTGGTATCCCTTGTAGCCAAATAATCTAAGATGTATCCATGAAGGCTTATGACCCGACAATTCTTCCATAGGTTTTTTATCAATAAGAGTTGATGTAGGAGACTTTTTAATCAGGTAGCAAGTAGTGACACCAACTTCAACCTAAAACCTTGGTTCTAGTCCTACACCTCTCAACATACTCCTAGCCTTCTTTATCAATGTCTTGTTCATCCTTTTTGAAACTTCATTTTGTTTTGGAGAATACAAAGTTGTCTTGTGTCTATGAATGTCACAATATTTACAAAATCTATCAAAACCATTAGAACAAAATTTTCCTCCATTATGAGTCCTCAAACCTTTTATTTTTCTTCTAGTCCGCAACTCAACCATTGCTTTAAATTACATAAATTGACTTAAAAGATCATATTCACACTTTAAAATATACCTATTCCCTTTTACTATAATCATCAACAAATGAAACATAATATGTGTTTTTCTAATGGAATGAATATCTAAAAGACCAAACACATCAGAATGAATAAGATCCAACACACCACAATATTTATAAGATTACAATCATTTAAACATTCATCAAGGTTTCTCTTTTTCAAGGTCCTTAGACCCTTATCTTTAATGTGGCCAAGTCTCCGGTGCCATAACATAGTCATATTTATTGGTAACTTTGAAAAGAAAAAAAAGCATCCTTAGGTACCCAAAATCCATGACCATCTACTGAAGGTGAAACCCTTACCTTTTCCAACAAAGTATCCATAGATTTGGTCTTCACAGAAGTACTATAACACTCAACAATGTATGCATCCAGCTTATATAAATTTCCAATTATAAAAAATCTAGAAACAACCATAGAACCTCTCACAATTTTGCATCCTACATCAAAAAATACTACTTGCATACCTAAATCTTTCAATTTTCTCATATAATTTTTTTTATCTTATACTAAGGAGATGCATCACACCATTAATCTTTCTTATTCTACCATCAGGGAATCTAATTTTAACTTTACCATGGCCAAAAATGTTTAAATGCGATTTATCACCCAAGTACACCTTACCTCCATAAATTCAACATTTTCTTAAAACCCATCTCTATTAGAGGTCATATGAAAAAAAGCACGCAAGTTAATTAACCATGCATCATTGCATGCAGGAGTGGTCAAATTTGGAACAAACACATTTCTATCTTCCTTCTTGGACTCAGAATCAAAATTTAATTTATTCTTTGTAGTCCTTACGGATGTGTCCAAGCTTACCACAATTATAGTAAATATTTTTGGACTTTCTAGGAGATTTGGATGTGTTATGCTTCTCATTCTTCTTTCCTTTTTCCTTAGGTCTTGCATGAACAATTAGGGTTTCCTTGGCAGTGATGAATGCCTTCCTCCCCAAATCTTTAGAAAATAAAGAACCAACCACATCTTTGATCCTCAATACAATAGAAGTATTGTCAACAACCATAATAAGATAATCTTATGTATTAGGCAAAGAACAAAGCAAGTTTTGACATTTATCCTCCTGCATCTTGATACCAATAGATGTCAACTGAGCCACCAAAATATTAAATTCTTTTAGGTGGTTTGTAATTTTCCCACCCTCCTCCATTCTCAAGGAATATAATTCAAATCAAGCATTAATCAAACATCTTCATTATTATAGTTATTCAAAAAACCAGTTCAAACTTTTATAAAATCATAAAATAATAATTAGAGTCTATGATCTGCAAAAAATTACATGAGCCATCTAAAAAATAATAAACAATGGCCGGAAGTTCATAAGGATAGATGCAAACAACAATTCATATAATTTTGTACTAGAAATGTAGGGCATGAAATTTCAAGGGATGAGTTAAATCTCAGACCATTTTTTTGGTCTAATTATTAGTTGGATGGGATATTAAATTTCTATACATTTCCTTCCATGCGGTTTCTATCTAAACACACATACAAACATCCTATAATACTTTCATCTTCACAAACTATAATATCATGTCTACAACAATATGATAACCATCCAATTTTACATAATATCTTATACACATGATTTGCCTCCAGTCCAACTGCTTTTTATTCATAATATATACTCGCATCTATGGGGATCAATAGATGCCTCAAACATTGTCATGAATATTTTGACGGCCAATTCAAATCCAAAGGCAATTGGTTGTGAAAAATCAAACTTTTTGGCAAGATGCTTTGTCAATGCTTTTCTTAATGGTGAATCCTAGGACTTGGGAGAGGGCAGTATTTATAGGATCTTGATTTTCAATGATTCTTGAAACTCATGCATATGCTAAAGAAATCCTAATCAGATGAAGTACAATATATATGGTTGACTCACATAGCTCACAATGAATAGTAAACAAGTAATATATATCTTTGTTTCCTTAATGAAACAATTTTAGAGGTGTAGTAGTCCTACAAATATGAGAAGCACCAAATCAATTCCTATAAAATCCAATGATATCACATCAAGGTATATTTTTCTAATAACAGATGGACTGACCACACAAATTTGATAAGAAACACAAGTTGAAGAGGGAATTTTTGTGACATCATACATATAGTGTGCATACATTTTGATGGAAAAAGTAATACTATTGTTATAGTGTAAAATCACTGAAGGCAATGATAAAAAAAAATTAAGAAGCAAGAGGTAAGCACTGTCATGGAGCTATGACAGGTAATGAAGCTATTTTTTTGAAATAGTTGTTATCATTTTAGTTGCACACTAAATTGGTAAATTGATAATTGTTTTGCATTGAATTGTGGATTTGATAGTTGTTGTCCTAAGTGCATAATTGCTTGAATTGAGAAGAAAAGTACAAATGCAACATTGCAACTATAAACATTAGAAAACTTGCATAAAGGTACATCTATTCAATACTTCTATTCAGATACTAAAGACAAAATACATTGCTTTTGCATTCATGTTAACACTGATAATGTTCTAAGTATTGATCATATTTAAACTTTCAATTTCATAATTGGTCATTACATTGAACATTCAAAGTGAATGTAATAAACAAGTATTCCTTAATGGGTTGCATCTTGCAATTGTCAACATAGAGAAGATGTACAATGCTGAAAGTAATAAAGGAGCATTAGAAGATTTAAGGATCTAAGTAATAATTTTATGAAGCCTTTTACTGCATATAGTTGTTATCCTGCATTGTTCAAAAGTTTCCATTTAGAAGAACATAAAATCTGAATCAAAGGAATTTGGGTCTTGTACCTGAGAAACCTTTTTTAGATCATTCACACATTAGGTTATTAAACCCAACCAGAAAACCAAAATTCATATATAAATACGATTTAACATGACATTTACACACAAATATTGATTAACTAATTGCACCTGCTAATCTAACATGTGTTGTAAGTGGTGTGTGCAAGCAAGAGAAACATAAAATTGAAAATACAGAAAGAAAAACAATGCAAGAGTTCACAAGTTGTAGAAGAGAAAAAAAGGGAATACAATGGGTGTCACGAGCCCGTGCTCGAACCTCACTGGATTAAGGATGCGAGAATTCATAAGTTTAGAAAGAAAGGAAGATACAATACATAATGGCAATACAGTGCTAAGAGATGCATATGAGAAGAATGATGCAATAAAGATAAATGTTCCTAACTAAGAAGTGTTATAGTCAACGGGGAGCAGCTTGCAGATTAAATGAGGTAACACTTTACCTTATTACTGAACAAAGCAAGCATGAGATACTATGTAGTGTTGTTTTGAAACAATGCACTAAGACAATTTAGAAAAACAGAGAACCCTAATGTTGTTACAGATTAGAATGCATATGTAAAATATCTAACTGTATTGTTATAAAAAATGGAGATTGTATACACATGGTTATACATTATTGACATCACATAAGTACTTTATATTAACACTGTTCTACACATTATCATCTCTGAATAAAAGCTATGGGAAAAGAAAGCAGTGATATCCTTTTTATAACAATAGACATATACAAAATGAAATATTAGTATTGATGTTATAAGTGATGTATGTGCAGAAGAGAATAAGCATGTGCAAAAGGTGGAGTCAACAATGACATATTCAGCTATAGAAGATGCGATAATGACCAATTGACATCATATGTTCAAGTAAAGAAGAGTCATAACCTATTATAAAAGATGCTAGGTCATAACAGTTGGCATCTAAGTGATGAATGCATAGGTATAAGTATTCACATATGCAATGATTTTCAAAGGGAAAAGTTTGGCACTATTAAGTGTTCAGGATTAAAATTAAACAGTGCTGCCATATATTTTTAGAGTACAACATTTATTCATTTTAAAAGAGGCAAATAGAAAGAAGATGTGTTAATGCTCTTAAAAGAAAAGGAATATGCACATTAACATTGATATCTATTTATGCATATGATCATAAGAATGAAGCAAGACCAAGTGTATTCATGTTATGGCTTTGAATCAACTAAAGAATCAAATGGTGCTGTGGTAATTCATGCTTTCATAAAATGAAGTTAAGTATAACATCTATGTGTTTCAATGGTCAAACCCGATTTACATAACAACAAGTTCAAGAAAAAAAATTTATTCTAGTGTGTGGAAATGCAATGTGATGGGTGTTCATCAGCTAAGTAATGTTGTCATAACAATGTTCCTATTTGAATCAATACAAAGAGTTCAATGCATGCAGTAGATACAGTCAAGAAGGAAAGATGTGCGTAATGAGTTTCATGTTATAAACATTTCCCATGGGAGTCACGAGCCCATGCTCGAACCCCATGGGTAATGATTCATATTAAATTGCATAACAATATATTTTACATTACTTCTTGCACAGAGGCTGTATATTCTAAAGAAATGTTTAGATAGTCATAAAAAAAAAAAAAAACACAAGTGACTGTGGATCGAGTTTATTGCAAATCAACATATTATATCTTCAGTTTAGTTCAAGAAATATCCACGGTTTCACCACCAAACATAAGTGTTTTATGTTTTCATGATCATGCTTTAATCAAACATTGAATGTTTCTCAAAAAAGAAATGTTTTTTTTCCTCAAACAGAAAGAAGATGTGTTAATTCTTATGACCACATGGTTGTAGTTTTTCAGAGCAAGCATTAAATCCCGAGTTCATCTTTCAACCAAAAAACACCAACAAGCTTGCATATGTTCAAGTTTATTTCCAAATTTGCATGAATAGCCATGTGGGTATCCGAAGTTTGTTGCTATCCATCTAACACAGTGAGCAATAATGAAGAAAATGATAGCAAATAGAGCTACAAAATAGAAGACAAATTAAAGCTCATTTTTTATTCTACAATGAAGGAGAAACAACAAGTTCAGATGGGTTTTATTTCTAAACAAAAGAAAAAATGTTATTACAATGTTTTCACCACTAACTGCTATTTCATTTCCAGATTTACAAAGAAAAGCCATAGAGAAAGTTCAAGCAAAAAAATAAGATGCAAAAAGAGTCACTTATCTAATAAACAAGTCGAGCATAGTGGAGAAGCAAATTCAAAGTTGTGCCATGTATTGCGGATAGAGGCCGAGTTCTTTTTTACACCATGAGTTGGGGATAAGTCTGAAGATGTGGCTGAAATATGCCAAGCTTCATGACCAAATCCATAAAGATCAAACTCCACATCTTTCAACCACAACTCAGACCGTGTCCAAACTTATGGTGGTTAGCTCAAAACACATTCACACCAACCCGAGTTCACTGCACATGGCCGAGTACAAACTAAAGTTGCAACCCAATGTTTATATCAAAGAAAAGAGAAGGAAAAACCATATTCTATGGCATGGAAGTCAAAATACAAGTGCGGCCAAGGTTCACAGTTTACACTAAGTCTTGTCTCTTTATCACTCTAGTTTGAAAGGAAAAGGCCATGTTACAAACTGTGGATGACGTGTTCATGAAAGACAATGCCATATTTTATGGCATGTGAAAAAACAAGCAGAGCAGCAGTAGAGAGGGCTCGGGTTTATACAACAAAGATTTGAAGACTTTAGTTCAAATTAGATGACCTCGCACTAAACAAAGCTCAAGCTCTTTGCTAAAGAAAAAGATTACTTTCTATTACAGCTCGAGATCCATGCTCGATATATATGCACACTTATGGTCGCAGCCGAATATAGAGAAAAATAATGTAATGATGAACTCTAGATACACTCTAGTTAATAGAAAGAAGCTCAAGCTTCCTAACAAAATGCAAAATGCCATTACTCATGGCTTTAAAAATTTAGTATAAAAAACACATATATACAAAAAAAACCTGCAGTATTCAAAGAAACATGCAAACTGCAGTGGAGGCCGAGTTACCTTCTGAGTATGGAGACATTAAAAGAGATGAGTATCGAAACCAAAACCATGTCCAAGTTTACAACAAGAAGCCTGAGTAACATAAACAAATGCAGTTACAACACCATTGGTTATGGCTTCAAATTCCAGATTTAACCTAGCATGGTTGTGCCAAACAAACCCTAATTTTTTCTTAAAGTCACAAAATGAAAATGAATTGAATACCTAAGTTCAAATTCGATAAAACTTTGGAGTCCACAATGCAGAATGAGTTAAGATTTTGTCAACCACAGTGCACAACAACACCACTGCAAGTGCCACGACATCATCATCACATGATATGTCAGGGATATTTTATGGGTCATGTTGACCATAGAGTTTGATGTCGAGTTTGGGTAAGTTTAGACACAAGCTGTCGAGTTAGGGTTTTTTAAAAAACTATGGTGTTGGTTTTGATGGGTTTTGACTCATGCTTTGGAGTTGGGGTTTTTAGGTTGAGTTTACATCTTAGGTTATTCTTTGATATACTTTAGGTATTTTAATATATTCTTTATATATTGAGATATATTTAAAAATATGTAATTCTTCCAAATATCACCACTAAGATATTATTACTTGGAGGGCTAGATTTTTTGGCATCAGTTATGCTATAAATTTAGGGTTTTAGCTATTTTATATGGCCTTTTTGGAGATTACATTGTGGGCATCATTTGAGCCTTGAAATCAGGAGTATCTATCTGTTTAGAGAGCACCTTTTGGGGGGAGGATTTCATTTTCAAGATTAGCCTTGAGGGCTATATATTTGAACTTCTTATTCATTTGTAGAGGTTCAGAATTGGAGAGAGAAGTTGTATTAGTGAACATATCATTCCTTTGCACTTATTTTTGTATTTTGTAACCAAGTTTGCAGATTCTGAAGATAATAAAGCTGGCCTTATTATTCACATATCTTTCTGAGTTCTGTCATCAATCCTTTCAAGTTTTTTTGCATTTAAGTGTTTATCCCTTTCAAGCATAGATTAGTGAATTGCTCTAAATTCCTATTCTAAGTTATAAAGAATTAACCTTTTGCATAAATTACCTGTTTGCTAGTTGAATTCCTACCATTAGTGGCACCAAACCCTAATAGTGAATTTTAAACCATCCCAGGTGTTGAGAAGTGAAAATCATTGCAAAATTTAGTAATGTGTGTCTTGTAGGTACAGACTTTCAATTCTGACAAATCTGTATCCATTTTTGGTGTATCACCTTCTTAATTAGTTTTCATTTTAGTTATCCCTTCTCCTTTTTTCCCAAAACCATAAAAGTCAGTATTAGGTGATATCCCAAATCCAATAGGAACTGACCTAGAATCTTGAGATTCATTCTCTCATCCACGAAGGAGAATGTTTCCATGTTTCAATAGGATGGCTAGATTCTGCATCCAGCTATAGGCGCAATCCTGATTGATAACAGTTTTTGGCACGCCTGGTGGGACCAAACTGCTACATAGTTCTTTCAAAGTTATTATTTCTTATTGCTGTTTTGGTGTGTACAATACTATTTCTACCTTTTTGAAGGTATTTTATCAAGCACCTGGCGACTCTGGTTAAAGGTTTTATTGTAGATTCAGTTGCAGAGTTATCTTGATGAGAAGAACTTTGACAAGAGCAAATAGTGAATGATTCATTTATCAAGAATTATAGCCCAGTAGGAGGGGAAAATTATCAACAAGAAGAAGCAAAGCATCTCAAGATGCAGGAGAAAGAGCCTCTTTGTTGGGGTCTCATTTTTCACTGTTCGAAAATCCTATTTTCGAAGATCAAGCTGTCATTTTTGAAATCCACAAGGTAATTATTGAAGATTTCAGTTTTCTTGAAGATTTAAGTGTTATTGACAATTCTGGATCAGAATTACCCATTTTTAAGGAATCATCTAAGGATTAGTTTTTTGTTGTAGCATCCACGAGTGGCACTGCTACCCTAGGATTGAAAACATATCAAAGGAAGGTAACACAAGTTAACAAATCTATTTTACAATCTGTAGTTCAACAACAAGTGCAAACTGTAGTTCAACAACAAGTGCCACCAGTACAGATGGCTCAAAATTTGCCATTTGTGGCCTTTGATCCTGGCAGCCCATTGGAAATTGTTGTTCATCATGATATTCCACCAGCAACACTAAAAGGTTTCACGTATTTCAATGGTGAGAATCATATTTCAACAATTGAGCATATTAAAGATATTGCTACTTTATGTAGATTACACCAGGTTACTCATGATGATGTAGCATTAAAACTATTAGCGGCATCACTTAAGGGTAAAGAATTAGTCTAGTTTAGAAGTTTGCCAGTTAACTCTATTGGTACATGGGATGAGTTAGGTACTGTTTTGATCAGTAAGTTTGAAGATAGATCAAATAATTTGTCTTTGGTTGAGCGGTTAACTACTATTAAGAGAAATATCAATGAGCATATTTCTGATTTCAACTCTTGTTTTCAACGAACTTGGGACAGAATTATAAGATCTGTTAAGCCATTAATGACTATGCATTTCTGTTCTATTTAAAATCATTTAATAGTGATATTGCACTTATGATACAGTCTATGGGAGGTAATACCTCACCAAATGCTTATGATATTGTTGTTAGAGCAGAGAACAACTTGATACAAGCTAGAAAATTACCTCCAAGGCCTCCAATGCCTTATTGTGTAGAGATATAACCAGTTGTACCAGTTGTCATACTTGTGTGTGTGAAATAGTGCACCTGTTACCTGTGACACAACACTTCAATAGATCATTACGTTAGCAAAAATAGGGTTAGTTAAGCATGTAAATCCACTAAAATTGATCTATTTCTTTCTAAATAGGAGTGTGAAAAATAACATAATAGCCCTTAGATTATGCCTTTTCCAGTGACATATACAACCTATCATGAAAGATTCTATTAAAACTAAGAAAGATATCTAAATAACATGTATTCTAGTTCTAGAAATTAGGATTATAACAATGCATGAACATAAAAGCTAGAATGTAACATGAATCTATATAAATCCTAACAACATAAAAATGCATTTTCAATCTAAAATGAAGGCTTATTTGTGCTCAAAAACCCCTTCTATTTATAGAAGAAATGAGGAGAGAGGGGAGGGACAAGGGTCATTAATGGAGTTGCAAAACTCATTAATGGGGTGTAAGAGGAATAAATGCCAAAGGCATTAAGGAAGCATGGGCTTGAGGAATATGCATTAAATGCAAGAATTTAAGATGCATGGAGAGGTCATATGCATTAAATGCAAGCACTTAAGAGGCATGGAGAGGGTTAAGAGTCAAGCTTGAGAAAGTGGACTTTCTCAAGTGGGTTGAGTTCCTAATCACATTTTTAGGAATGTGACATCATTAGGAGGTGGGTTAGAGTGGGATTAAGATTAGGATTAGATTTAACATGGGGTGAATAGGTTGGGATGGGTTTGAACCCAGGGTCAAGGTGGTTGAGGTAGGTTAGGTTAGGGTTTAGGGGAATATTAATGAAATGTATTATATTAAATATATTCATTCAAAAATAGGAATATTAATTATTTAAGATTTTTATTGCTTTAGATAATTAATTAGGACTATAGCCAATTAATTAGATTAATTTAGGCTAGAAGATAGGCTTTTTGC
>MU223090.1:83798-121613 GCA_018584345.1 Thuja plicata
TTGATTTGATTGGCTTAGGTGATTAATAAAATTTAGTGATTAGATCACTTAGGAGATTAAATTTGATTTGAATGAATTATGTCAGCCGATTGAAGAGTTGTCTGAACATAATTGGGGGTATGATCACTCTTAGGGAAAATAGGGTCTATGTTTAGAACATACCAAATCCAAGGGGTTACATCTGCCCCTCTTTGAATTGATGTGCAAGTAGTGCATTGATTCAAAGAAATTTTTTGATTTTGACTTCAGAAAGATTGAGAATTTCGCTCGTGATCGAACAAAATACCTGATGAGATTAGTCTCACACTTGATTGAAATAAACTAATAGAATTGACTTTGAACTTGGTTTTCATCCAAAGGTCAATAAAATATCTTAAAGATATCAATTCTGAACTTGGTTGTCATCCAAAGATTGATAATACTCATTCTGAACTTGGTTGTCATCCAAAGATTGATAATACTCATTCTGAACTTGGTTGTTGTCCAAAAGCCAGTATGAAGCTGCCAGGAGCTACATAAGAATCTTTTAAAATGAGGAAACACAAAATATCCAGCTTATGAGAACCAAAGCTTTCTATCCAACAGTTCTGACTTAGTTAAGGAAACTGTCGTGCCCCTAGTTGTTTGATAACGAAGTCATTTTAATATTGTTTCAAGCAAGAATTTGAGTGATGATAGTGTGATCATGCCCCCTCAAGAATGAAATCGAAGGAAACAAATGAAATCCCTCTGTAGAAATGATGTATCACTTGTAGGAATGGGTGAGGCAAGAAAGATTAGAGTAGAAGAAGTGAAGAAAGAAGGTGTGTTTAAGAATAAACACAGGAGAACCAAGTTAATCACGTGAAAATGTGAGTGGTGTGACTGATAAAATGACGTCAGACCAAGATTTATGATAAAATGTGCAATTTGATGGATGTTCGGAACAAATGAAGCAATTCTGCATCTTCAGGAGTTGTCGCAAAAAAGTTTGTGCCATGAAAAAGGGATTTAATGCACCCGCGCTATTTGTGTGGAAAAGTGAGCTTGTGAATTTTCTTCAATAACATCTTTCTTAAATCTAGTTTGAATGTCCAGAATTTCCTTGTAGGTATCACCTTTGCTTTTCTTATTTTACGTGTCACAGACCAGGGATTTGACAGTGGAGACCTTTATACTACTGGCGTAACGATAAATCTTTCCGTGTGGGCTTGCTAAATTTCTTGTCCAAACTTATCACTTTGATTTCATTCCCCATTGATCAGTAGGGGAACAAAATGAGTTTAAGTTGCCTGGGAGGAGTTTCGAAACCCCTAAATAGCTCAAAAGGCCAATATATATCTCAAAAATTATATTTTTACTATTCATTTTCACTTTTATCCATAGTAAATCTGAGAGCTCTGCAGAGAAGATGGTGGTCAATGTTAGGAAGTATCATTTTGAGCTCAGTCGTCATCATCAACACCTGGCCGATTACGCACCTTCGGTAAGTACTCAAAAAACTACCTTGTGGATTTTGCAATTTTAAATTTTATGCATTTTTGTGGCTTGTAGAGCCCTTTCAATTCTGGGTCGCATCCGGGATTCCAGATCACACCTTGTCAAACCCGCGTCCTATCTGATATTTACTGGATCACATCCTACTTTTCTAGATTTCTACGACGCATCTAGGATTTCCTAAATCACATCTTATTACTCTATTTTTAGCCTAGTTTAGAAGAAGAAATATGGTTTATGTCATACCCTATCATTTCAGGATCGAACCCCATTTTTGGGGTCGTATCCAAGATTTTTGATATCGCACCCTGTATTCTCAATCACATCCTTTTTGTCCAGGATCACATCCAATAAAAAGATTGCACACTGTATATCTAGAATTGCATCTAGGTTTTAGACTTAGAATTTGTGCAAAATGTGAACTATCTTTTCTCTACGGACCTTGAATCACTTAGCTAATTACGTTTCTGCATTTGTGTCATAGATAGAACATTGATTTATCTATTATTTTGCCAAAAATAGGTTGATTTTGAGGTAGTTTCTTTCCAAGGCACATATCCAGGATGTGTGCTTGCTTTGGCCAGAATTTTGTCAGACGGAGAGTAGGAGACAGTGGTCCATTACAGATTATGATCCTTGATTGGTTTACTCGATATAGGGGTAAATCAAGGGCTGTTGACTGCTCTTGCTGAGAGATGGCACTTAGAGCACAACACCTTCCATGTCTCGACCGGGGAGATGAAATTTACTCCTGAGGACATATGATGCATACTGCATGTTCCCATTATTGGCTGCGAGGTGCGCTTTGAGGTGGCTTTTGATGTGGTGATTGGTGTGGCGTGTTGGTATTTCCAGGATGATACCATTGATCGGAGATACCTTTCTTGGGATTACATGTGCGATCATTATGATCGATTATCTGTATATTTAGCACATTTGATTGGTGGCATCCTGATGCCAGATAGAGGACAACAAAGGTTCCTCATTGGATGGGTAGACATGTTGGAGAATATGGTCATCTCGAGATGGAGACTTGCATGGGGCAGATGTATCTTGACCCACATGTATTGAGAGCTACATGAGATTGTTTACCACTATACCCGGAGCATGCCTGTAGGTATTTTGATTCTTTAGATCTGGGCTTGGGAGCACATCCCAGTGACACAACCCATAGTAGATAGGTAGCATGCACCTGAGTACCCTTATGTATATATGTACGTAGGTCTTATTCAACAGCCCCATCTGGGCAAGGTAGACTACTGGTGAAGACTTTTTGATGATATGACCGAGGTAGTATGGCGGCCATACTTAGACTATGAGGAGTGGACCTTAGATGCTAGATAGGTTCCATTTTTGTTTCAGAGTAGGTACCTTATTGGGAGGACCTGATACATTGTAGAGTAGTTTGTTCATACCCAAGTCTTGAGACAGTTCAGCCGGCGACAGGGCAGGACCCAGGACGTGACTGTGTATGCTCAGATCTGTGATGAGGCACCATTGTGGGGTGCCTAACTTAGTTATGAGACTGCCCATCAGGAGATCAAAGACATGGTTGGAGTAGATTGGGATCTTTGCTGTGATGTGGAAGATGCAGGTTGTTTTTATGGGTATGCTGCAGAGATGCTTCATCATCCATTTCCATGGTTCACAGTTCCAGAGGAGGCCATTCCTCGTATAGAGGATCCTATAGACTATGATCTGGATGACCGCCCTGCCAGGGGGAGAGGAGGAGCATAGAGAGACATGGGTGCTGGTAGACATGGAGGGAGGGAAAGAGGTAGAGATGGATGTATAGATGGGAGACGTCCTCCTCCAGATGATGGTGATGATGACGGAGATGATAGGGTAGGTGGAGTTGTGGGTGGCACTGCAGATGTGGCCAGTGGTAGTGGAGAGGGTCAGTGCACCCAATTCAGATTTGTTGCTCCCTGGATAGATCTAGGTCCTTTATTGATAGGAGAACAACAGAGACAGTAGAGGTAGTAGCAGCAGAGGCAGCCTGATAGATCATAGGACAGAGCTTCAGGATAGGATTTTGGCAGGTATTCTGGAAGAGATAGGGACCCACTATCCTAGTGTGAGTGGGAGAGAGAGCAGTTGAGAGCACACATCACCACTTTAGAGGCTCTATTGATAGATAGGGATGCATAGCTAGAGTATCTCAGGGTAGAGTGAGATAGATAGGGGGATATGCTTAGAGAAGAGAGAGATGTACAAGCTCGGATAGCCACCCACCAGGGACAGAGCGCAACCTATTACTTTGTTTTATACCATGTTGCAGTTCCAGAGGGATAGAGAGCACTTTCGTATTCATGGGTCACCTAGAAGTCTAAGGGAGCTATGCCTCCTCCACCGCCATTTGTCCCACCACCTCCTCCTCCTCCTCTAGATCAGGGAGAGGGAGGAAGCTAGAGCTAATTCTATTATTTTGTCACACATGTATATTGTATATCTGGATCCTTCTGAGATCTTTCTTTTGTACGATGACACATGACATATATATATATATATATATATATATATATATTTGATTCTTTCTGACCCTCTGATACTCTTTGTGTAGAATTTGTGCCATGTGGTTGATCTTTGTATCATGATGTTTTGAGATATATATCTGATGCAGTTGTTTCTGATTCTGACATGTTACATGAGTTCTCTTTGCTTTGATAGACTTGTTTGCATATGTGATTGTATCTTGGTCTTATGATGAGTTAGATTAGATGATGACATCATTTATGCATTTTGGATTTGTCATTGATATAAATATGTTTCAAATGATACTATGTGAATATGCAAGATGTATGTTTTTCAATTTTTCTCATGCAAGTAAAATGTATGGATGCACTTAGGATGTAGAAATAAAATGCAATGCAAAAATGCTTTGTTTTTGTATTTTTCTTCTGTCTCATTTTATGAATGCAAAAATGTATGCCATGGATGTGCAAGAATATAGATATCAATAATAGTAAATGGATATAATTAACTTGGATTTTGAAGAGAAAATAGAAATCATTTCTAAGCTCAACTTCTTTCACAAATGCATCATGCAATCTCTAAATGTAGCTGTATACAGACTCTTAGGACTTGTCACTGATTGGAAGATATTGGACATTTTTATCATCATTGGGAACTTTTTAGAACAGATACCACCTGACAGTACAACCATCACTAATACCCACTGATATTATGAATACTATGTTTTATTGAAATGTTAGAAATAGACCTAGGCATCAAGGCATAGAAGCCAGGATAACAAAATAGTCACCTTCCTTTTATTATATCAAATTTTGTGTAAGGCAAGATATTGGACCCACAATGACCTTCAAAATTCATATCCTTGGGTACATTATGCTTCATATACCTTAGTGAGAATCTGAATTAGAAAATAGACAAGGAAATTGTTCCAACCTCATCGTAGTTTACACATAACAAAGATTGAGATATAAGTGGCTATCCACTCATGTTGGCAGCTCTTACCATAAACATCCAAGTTAGGTGAAATTTATAGGATCATTTGGAACAATCACCATACACAAAAAACTAAGAAAAGGTTATTCCCCCTATCCTTGCGACTCTTTGTCTTTGCGCAGACATCATGTAGTAACTTGAAAGACATAACAACTATCAATTGTGAATCAATAAAAAAAAACTCATAACTACTTAGATGCACTCATTGAAAAAATCATGGGTACATAAAAGAGTCATAATCAAACCAAGATCAAACTGTATTTAGGTAGTATCGAGAAATACCATTAATTCATTTTTCAAGCGTAGTATAGATTCATCAATCAAAAGTTGGAATTTAAGCAATAGGTGTTCCATGTATGTGTATTGTTTCTTCTTGCAATCCAATGTAGGTCGTAGGAACATCATTTATGTTAGTGCAATGTTTGTGCCATCCTTGTTTAGTGAAAGTCACATTTTGGTGCAAGTATCGAGTATCATTGTGTCACAAGTCAAACCATCCTGTGACAACCTAGCAGACGCTACCTATCATGTTGGCAAAGATGCCCCTAGTGCAAAATGACTTGACCTTAAGACATAAACATAGACAAATCCCAAGCGAGGATAAGGTTTTTGTAAGGAAACAAAGTTAACTCTTAGCACAAGTGTAATTGTGAAGGCTTAGTATTAGTAATGCATTGATAGATGGAGCGCAGAATACAAGTGATGCCTGATTACCAGGTTTTCACCACTTGGAAAAACTTTTATTCTTTTTGCTACTAGGATGCCTGTTTTAGCAGGTTGTCATCAAGGCATTTTTCTCCTTTTCAAATTTTTATTTATTTTTCCTTTTTTGAATGTTTTTGTAGTATCAAGGCGCCTGTTTGCTAGGTTTTCACCAAGGATACCTTTCTTAAAAACTTTTTCCATTATTTTTGGATTTCTTTAGGATCAATTTTCTGATGTTTTTGGTATTTTCTGAGAACTATTTCACTGTATAGGCTCTACTAGCTGAACATCAAGCGTATAACCACTTTAAATATAGAGTATTGATAGGATCTAGAAGGACGTCTCCCTTAGGTGTAGCTAGTTGATAAGCTCCAGTCCCAAAAGTAGCAGTGATAACATAAGGTCCCAGCCAGTTAGGTTCAAATTTTCCTTTCTTCTCTCTGTTAGGATGGTTCTTAGGATTCTCCTTTAGGATGAGATACCCCACTTGAAATTGGCATGGTTTAACCTTTTCATTATACCCTTTGGACATTTGCGTTTGGTACACCTTTAAATGATCGAATGCTTTTTGCCTGTGCTCATCAAGTAATTCTAAAGAATTCACCCAGTCAATGCGGTATTGTTCATCAATAAAAGGACCTTGTAAAGATATCCGCAAAGATAGGATTTCAACCTCAATAGATAGTACTGCTTTAGTGCCATAGACTAGGGCAAATGGCATGGCTCCTGTTGGCATTCTGATGCTTGTTCTGTAGGCCCATAGTGCTGGATTTAGTTGTAGATGCTAGTCTCTACTAGACTTACTTATAGTTCTATGTAGGATCTTGAGAATATTCTTGTTAGATGCCTCAGCCTATCCATTACCTTGAGGATAATATATTGAGGAGAAATGTTGAGTAATGTGGAATTGTTTGCAAAGGTCATCAATGTCTTGGTTCTTAAATTGGCCCCCATTATCTGTTACAATTGAAGAGGGTATCCCATCTACAGATAATGTAGTTCAGAATGAACATAGCCACCTGTTTTCCAGTGGCTTTGATTAGCGGCACAGCCTCGACACACTTCATGAAATACTCAGTGGCCGTAATGATGAACTTGTGTCCATTTGAAGAATTAGGATATATTTGTCCAACCAAGTCAAAGGCCCATTGCTGAAATGGCCAATGTGTAATGAAAGGTATAAGTTCTCTAGCAGGAGCATGGATGAGATTTCCATGTGTATGGCATTTATGACATGTTTTGGAAAATTGAATAATATCCTTTTCCATTGTAGGCCAGTAATAGCCTACTCTGAGCAGTTTCTTTGCTAGTGAAAAGTCATTTAAATGTGATCCACATACACCTTCGTGGACTTATTTTAATGTGTAATCTGACTCTTTGATTTCTAAACATCTAAGAAGCATACCGTCAAGACCTCATCAATATAAGTTATTTGTTATGAGGAAATACCATGATGCTGTCCTAATCAAGGCTCTTTTTTCATTTCTTGATAGATTATTGGGAATGATTTGGTCAGTGAGGTAAGCAATGATATTAGCATACCAAGATTGGTCTGGGGTGTTCAAAGCACAGATTACTTGGTATTCAGGGGTATCAAAGGCAGGATAGGATAATTATTCCACGAAGAAGTCATAGCAGAATTGATGTTTCTCCAGTTGTAACATGGATGCCAAGGTAGCCATAGCATTTGCAGCTTTGTTCTTTATTCTGGGTATCTGTTGGAATGTGATGAAGACAAAGTACTTCTTTAAGTCATCAACCAGTTGTTTTTAGGGTGTCAACTTCTCATCTTTCATCTGATAATATCCATTGACCTAGTTAATAATGAGCTGGGAGTCACCATACACATGTAACTCTACAATATTCCATTCCATGGAAAGCTTAAGACTGTTTACCAATACTTCATATTCATAAATGTTGTTTGTGCATGGAAACATCAATTTGTAAGACTTGGGTATCTTGTAGCCTTGAGGAGTTATGAACAAAACTCCTGCTCCAGAGCCTTGTTGCGTGAAAGAACCATCAAAGTAAATCTTCCACGGGTATTCAGTTAGATGCATAATGGTCTCATCAAGAAATTCAATCCTTAAAGGTTCATCATCTTAGAGTGGTGGATCCGCCAATTGATCTGTGAGAACATGTCCTTTAATAGCCCTCCTATCTACATACTCAATGTCAAATTCACTTAGAATGAGGACCCATTTTTCTAGACGTCTTGTTAATGCTATTTTGCTTAAAAGGTACTTTAGAGGATCAATCTTTGCAATGAGCCTTACTGTATGTGATAGCATGTAGTGTCTTAATTTTTGTGATGCGAAGACAACTGCTAAACATGCTTTCTCAATAATGCTATAATTGAGCTCATAAGATACTAGTGTTCTGCTGATGTAGTAGATCACTCTTTCTTTCTTCATTTCATCCTCTTGTGCTAGCAATAATCCTAGTGATGTAGCTGTAGCTGAAATATACAGGAGTAATGGCTTTCCATGAATGGGTGCCATAAGAATAGGAGGAGTAGCCAGGTACTCTTTTAATTCTCTAAAGTTGGCTTCAGAGTGTTCATCCCATTTGAAGGTGACTCCTTTGTGTAGTAACTTGGTAAAGGGTTGTGCTCTGTTGGCAAGCTGTGACATGAACCTCCTGATTGATTGAAGTCTCCCTTATAATGTCCTCATTTGACTAATGTTGTGTGGAGGATTCATCTCTAGTATAGCTTTGAATTTGCCAGGGTCTACCTCAATTCCCTTTGTTGAAACAATAAACCCTAAGAGCTTTCTGGATTGGACCCCAAAGGCACATTTCTTTGGATTGAGCCTGAGTTGAAATTTCTCCATAAGATCCAATATTTTTCTTAAGTCAACAATGTGAGTGCTCCTTTCCTTGGATTTAGCTAAGGTGTCATCAACATAATCCTCCATGTTTTTATGCATAATATCATGGAATATAGTAGTCATTTCTCTTTGATATGTAGCACCGACATTCTTTAAACCAAATGGCATGACATTCCAGCAAAAGGTTCCCCATGCGCATGTAAATGCAGTCTTCTCTTGATCCTCAGGGGCAATTTTTATCTGATTATAGCCTGAGAAACCATCCATTAATGAATACATTTGGTAGCCTACTGTGAGGTCTATGATCATATCAATATTAGATAGGGGGAAGTCATCCTTAGGACATGCCTTGTTTAAGTCTCTGAAGTCTGTACATATCCTGATAGATTTATCAGATTTAGACACTGGGACCACATTGGAGATCCATCCTGTGTAGGCAATGACTCTAATGAATCCAGCCTTTAAAAATTTCTCTAGCTCCACTTTTACTAGTAATGCAACATGAGGATGCATCTTTCTGAGTGTTTGTTTCACGAGCTTGATCCCAGGAGCTATAGACAAGTGGTGCATTATTAATTCAGGATCTAGTCCAGGCATATTGATATAAGACCATGCAAAGCTGATCTTCTTCTCTTTCAGGAACTCAGTGAATTGTGTCTTTTCCTCTTCTGACAAAGATTGTGATAGGTGTACTATTTGAGGATCTTCAACTGTGCCCAAATTAACTAGCTATGTTGGTTCTATCAGAACTGAAGATCTTTCTTGAAAGTGCTCGGGGAGGATATCAAGAATCTCATCCTTTGGCGCCTCTAAGAGGTTTTCACCATCAGATACGTCTTTTGTTTTTACTATTTTAGGATATGACACTGCCACAATGTGGTTTTCACCGTCATTTCCCTTTTTATTTTTATTTTTTAATTTTTGATTGAGAAACTTGATATCCTCCTGTGACATACTCACGCTCCTTGCATTGGTGGAAGAAGGGTAAGGTTCACAAGAATTTAGATAGCAAGCCAAGGTGTAATCATTGGGAAAGTCAAGGATAGGAGTAGGATCTATATTAGTCCAATCAATTAGGTCTGGATTTATCAAAGACAAGGAGTCAAACTCTAGGAAGGACAACATCAGGTTAGCGTCAAGACTATTAACTGACATGACATGTCCTGTTAAGTTAAGTTCTTCGATGTTTAGATCAATAAGAGTTAGATCGTCATCAAAAGGGTCATTCTTAGTTATATGTGGACCAAAATCTAGTGACTCATCAGTAGAAATTTCATCATCATCTCTTCGTAAAAGGAGGCTTCTTGCTTGTCGCCTCTAAAGTTCTTCTAGACTTATGAGAATACCAGTCTCTCCATCAATGATTGGAGGAAGGAACTCTTCCTCTGCTTCTGGAATGTCACTATTGTTGGGAGTAGTGTTATAATGTTTGTTGGTTGCTAATGGATCTGCGAACATGTGAATCACATCTATTTCAATGTCCTCTGTGGTGATAGATAGCTCATCCCATTCATATTCATGAGTCTATGACTTTGTCATCAGACCTGTTCAAGAATTCTGCAATAGTTATCTGATGTACTCAATTAGGCACCTGTGGATCAAAGTGTGGTAAATCAAGGACATGTGTGATTGTGACTAACCTCCCCCAGTTAGGATGTGAATCCTGTTGTCAGGGTGTGCTCTCCGTAGCTGTTGCTATCAATGGTATCTCTGGACCATCTGTTGTTGTGTCTCCTACCTCTTGAATAGGAGCCTGTGGTAACAAAGGGATGCAAAGATCTTGTGGTACCTCAAATATTGGTACATAGCGCTCTCCTTGATAGTCGGGATTCTCTGTGAAAACATGTAATAATCTCTCATAGGACCATTGTTATAGTTCTATCTCTTCTATTTCATCACTCCCTTTGTCAGAGATCAAACTACCTTTTGAAGTAGGTTTGTCAGATTCATTATTAAAACCTAGTCCTGTTTTGTCTCTGGTATTTATGAACTCCATGTGCACAGGATCAATAAGTCCTCTTCCTTTATCGCTTAGAGGTCCTTTTCCCTTGTATCCCATTTTCTTGAGGAGATCATATCCTTTTCCATACTGTTCCGGGGATATTTCTACATGTTTAACCTCTGCTTCCTTTGGTTCTCCCTTGTAAAGCCAATCCAAGACTGCCTTTTCTTCTATGTTATCTAAAGAAGATGTGGATGCCTTAACCATGCCAGTTGCTTTGTGGATTTATGGCTCTTTAGATGTAACAGGTGTGAATGACAAGGAGGGTCTTCCATAGGATCTTGGTGATATTGGTAATTCTGTCAGTGATGGAGTCATGTTTAGCTTGTATTCTCCCATACCTGTTTCTTCAAGTTTTAAGGTTTTTCCAAAGCTTTTCATCACCATGTACTTGGTAGTCTCAGGAGCAATCTCATCCATAGCTTCCTTGTTATGTGGAATCATATGACCTGCCTTGATATTGTTGCAAGTATAATTAGCATTTGCTAGAATTGTCACCTCCACCCCATTATGTGGGAACTTGATACACTGGTGGTAAGTAGATGCCACAACTTGTATTTTGTGAATCCATGGTCTCCCCAATAGGATGTTGTAAGATAGGGTTAGATCCAAAACCTAACAGATGACATTTCTTTCAATTGGCCCGACTCTGATGGGTAGAACAATAAGACCTTTAGAGGATCTTTCTTCCTCATCATAAGATTTGATAGTTATTTTGCTTCTAGAGTCAATGGTCTATTCTGAAAGACCTAGTTTCCTTATTAGATTAAGGGTACAAATATTCAATCTTGCGCCTCCAACTATCAATATGCGTCTAACACAGGATTTATAAATGAGGACTTCAATATGAAGGAGTTGATTATGTGGATGTGTCAAAGATTTATCATCCTCTTTAGAAAAGGAGAGGTAATGTGGCACAGAGATGTGATTAACCATCACTTGGAATTTGTCTATATCAAGGTCCTTTGGTAAATTTGTGGCATGTAGGGATTGTTTCAGGATTTCCCTATGTACTGTGGATATTTTAAACAACTCAAAAATGGAAATTTTAGCAGAGGTTCATTGCAATTGGTCCACCAAGTCATACTTTGCTACAGGAATAGTAACCATGTATTTTGCTGCTGGTTTAGGAATAGTAACAATAGGAACCTTGGACGTTGATGTTGGTTTTGAGGTAGAATCAGGTCCTTTGATTGTGACCTGTGCTTGGCTCCGAGTCACCGCATTCGATTGGAAAGAAATACCTTTGATTGTGACCACATTAATTGATTCAATTTTAATGTCTAGCATATTGATCACGTTATCATTACTAGAGTGGGTGTAGTTTACTTGATTATCTTTTCCTTTATATACTTCCCCTTTCTCATAATTAGGGAACGGTTTGTTAAATTCTGTATGATCTTTGTTGGTAGTGTGTCCCTCCACTTTGATTTTTCCTCCTTCAGTGAGGTCTTGAATAACATGTTTGAGTTTAAGATAGTTGTTAGTCTTGTGTCCTTTGTTCTTATGAAAGACACAGTAAGAATTATCATCCCACCACCTCGGTTTGACCACTGGTTCCCATGGTTTGGAATCTGGGATTGTGAGAACTTTGTTTTCTAATAGTGTCTTCAAGAAAGTCTCAAGAGGCTCTCCCAAAGGAGTGAATGTTCTCTGAGGTTTTGAAGTCCATGGCTGACCCTTTCTATTATCATTGTTTTCTTTGGGTATGGGGGTCGTTACCTTGGCATCTTTGCTTGCTTGCATGTTGTTAGTCAGATTGAACACCTCAAGTTTAGGACCAACATTGGATGCATCTACCACTACATCGTTAACAACATTTTTGTTTTGCTTCCACCATTTTCGTTTGGAGTTGGAGTTGTTAGATTTGTTTTCACTTTGGAGAGTGATTTCTCCCTTTTTGACCATAACTTCTTCGATATGGAGGGCATTTTTTATCATCTCGTGAAGCTAGGGGAGTCTTGCATTTGCAATGCATAGTTCAACTCAGGTACCAAGTTATTAACAAAGATTTTCATTTTCTCAGATTTGAGAATAGCTCTTGAATATCGCAAAAAGATTTTCCTCCACCTTTGTAGAAAGTGGGTAAAGGATTTTCCAGTCTTTTGTTTAGTGTTGCATATATCCATCATAGTCACATCATGCTGGATATTATAGGAGTAATGTTGGATAAATTGTTGAATTAACTCCTCAAAATGTTTGACCTTAGGTGTAAGTTTCGAGAACCACTCCATGGCATTGCCTCCTAGACTTCCAGGAAAAATCCGCATAAGGTATGTAGGTTCATGCATGTAATCTATGCTAAGAGCACAAAATTCTCTAACATGGTCATGTGGGTCAGTCTCTCCCGTATACTTGTCATATTTTGGCCATTCCACATTGGGAGGGAATGGAACCATAGTGATACTCTTGTCGAAAGGAAATGGACAAATGGAGTCCACAGAGTATTTCATTTTGGGCTTAGCCTTCTCTTGCTTGAGAGTCACAAGCTTTGTTTGCATTAAGGTAAGTTGTTTGGAGAGAATAGAAATAGGAGTCGGTATCTCCTTTTCCTTTAGTTGTTCCACATCATAATCCTTGGGTAAATTTACGCCAGTGGACGCTAGATGGAGAAAGTATTTATCTTTATCTTCGTCAATCATCT
Source organism: Thuja plicata (assembly GCA_018584345.1). Taxonomy (NCBI): domain Eukaryota; kingdom Viridiplantae; phylum Streptophyta; class Pinopsida; order Cupressales; family Cupressaceae; genus Thuja; species Thuja plicata. The sequence goes on from MU223090.1 coordinate 96,925, forward strand.
TTTCCATTATCTTGTGGACCCTCTTGCTCTATTTGAGTTTATCATATTCTTCTTCAGTGATGTCTTCCTCACTGCCTGATTCAAATAGAGGATGTTCAAATGTGGGTTCTTCTTCTTCATCAATATCTTCGTGCTTTTGGTTTTTTCAATTGTCATATTTGTCAAAAGCCTCACTCCATCCACGAGTGGACCTGTCCATTTCTGGAGAATCTAGATTGAGTAGGGAACTGCGAGATGTTTCTCCTTGAAAGTGTGGTGATTTAGGAGGTACTTTTGATCCTTTAGACATGTACTTGTTGCATCTAGTATTAACTATGTATCTGTATCTCAACTTTGTCAAAGTTTCCTGATAGTGTCAGGTAGTATCTCAAATTGTTCAAGTGAGTGTGTCTAGGTGGAAGTATCATTTATGTTTTGGTGAAAGTAAATGATTCTAGCGTCAGAGGGTTAGAATACCTTGATAGTGAGCTGGGAATCAAGTTGTAAAAATTGGATAGACCACATGTATTGAGATAGATTGTGAGAAACTGACAGGACATGCAAGGTAGATGTCTAAAAAAGTGTCTTGACACAGCAATAGGGAGACTAGAAAAGGCTAGAGTTTTCTTGAGAAACTATTTTGCAAGTGCCCACTGTCCTAGATGTGAGCTCCTAGATGCAAGCCATGAAATAGAATATACAAGCTACTGATGACCCTAGATGCGAGCTTGAACCCTAGATGCGATGATGTGCTAACCAGATACGAGCCAAGATACTAGATGCGAGCCAGGATACCAAATACGATCCAAGAAATCCAGGATGCGAGTTTCTGATGTCTCTGTTAGATTTTGTTAGTTTAAAAAAAAATGTTTTAAAAGTGCATGAAGTTTGTTTGATTGCAGATTGCGTTCTGAGACTTGTTGGTGAGTGAAATACACATGTGTAGACCCAGGATTGAAGTTTGTTGCTTGTTTTGAAGGGATTTATCTTGTTAATGATCTTTCAGATACATCAAGCAAATTTGCATTGTTAAGGGAATAAACATATCCTTATGCCCTGCTTTCTAGGTGGAGGATGAAAATCCTTGCTCGTTGGCTTAGGTACACACTCAAATGCTAATCAAAATACAACTATAACCAAGCATGCAATGGCTCCAGTCAAGATGTTGTATTAGTCGACTCCAAATGCAAGTGAGGGCACGTTTCTTGGGGCAATTACTTTTTTCCTTGCACAAGGATTATCACCCTTTTGGGGATGAATCAGGTAGTTTGTCTACAAATTTTGTCGTTTATGTTGGGGCAATCCATTTGAAAATGTCTCCCATAGAATTGCACAAAGAAAAATTGAGGTGTATAGCCCTATAAGTACTCAAATATGTGTAGTCTTGCAAGAAAGAATCAAGCAGCTCCGCTCTACACATACCCAAGCATGTTCAAGGAATGATGTCAAAATTCCAAGAACAAAACTGACTCTGTCTTTCGAGGCTTTGGCTTACGAGGAAGCAATTATTTATAGTGAGTTGGAAGGGTTGGCGTGAAACCTGTCCTCACTTGGGTCATTCCCGGGAGATTTTTTCCTCAACCGGTAGGCTCTCTACTATTAAATAAGCATACAAAGGATTGATGAGCGCAAGATGCCTAGATTTCTGATTCTTTGAAAGAAGAACATACTCTCCTAATCCATGTTATTTTCTCCCAAAACATGCAAATGAAAAGATTCTTTCCCTCAAGCTATGTTGAGCCTGATTTAGATATTCCTAAGTTAATGGAAAACAAAATGCGTGAAAGAAAATGTGTGTTGTTCAATTATCCGCAATATTAAGTGATTTGCTTGTTCAATTTCAGATCCCAAATTTAGATGATGAAGTTTATTTATCCCACAAAATTTGGTGACTTTTGTTGTTCATTTATTGATTCCAAAAATGAATTATACGGTGAGTTTGCTTTGTCCTTTTACCCCAAATTCCTTTTAAATTCTAAATTGATGTTTGATTTTCTAATTTTCCTCTAAAGGAAAAGAGCATACTTCTCTGATCAATTTAATAAATGAGAAGAAAGTGTTTTTAGTTTGAAAGATAGAACAAAAATAGAGGTCAAGATAAAGGGATGGTAATCTGGAAAACAAGTTAGTATTATTTTTCCCCGCTTTTCCAGCCCCGGTGACAACCTGCAAACACTAATCAATCTGTCCAAAAGATCAAAAACCAAACTGGTTAAGATGTTAGAGGTTAGGCAATGAAGTACACAAAACTTTTAACCAAATGCAATCCTAGAAATATAGAATATGATGTAGTTTACCAGATACAATCCTCTACTACTAGATGCGATAGAATGTTCAACATATGCGAGCCTATAATGAAAATGACCTAGGAAATACTGGATGTGAGCCTCATTTTCTGTGGTGTGAGGGTGTATCTCGGATGCGAGCTTCTGCCACCAGAAATGACTCTGGACCTGAAAACTGGGAAGATAGATTAGTGAAAAATGGAGTTAAAATGAGGCAAAATTTATAATCGAGCCCCACGGTGGGTGCCAGAAATGTGTGTAAAATAGTGCACCTGTTACCTGTGACAACACTTCAATAGATCATTATGTTAACGAAAATAGAGTTAGTTAAGCATGTAAATCCACTAAAATTGATCTATTGCTTTCTAAATAGGAGTGTGAAAAATAACATAATAGCCCTCAAATTATGCCTTTTCTAGTGACATATACAACCTAGCATGAAAGATTCTATTAAAACTAAGAAAGATATCTAAATAACATGTATTCTAGTTCTAAAAATTAGGATTATAACAATGCATGAACATGAAATCTAGAATGAAACATGAATCTATATAAATCCTAACAGCATAACAATGCAATTTCAATCTAAAGTGAAGACTTATTTGTGCTCAAAAACCCCTTATATTTATAAAAGAAATGAGGAGAGAGAGGGGGGACAAGGGTCATTAATGGAGTTGCAAAACTCATTAATGGGGTGTAAGAGGAATAAATGCCAAAGGCATTAAGGAAGAATGGGCTTGAGGAATATGCATTAGATACAAGCATTTAAGAGCCATGGAGAGGTCATATGCATTAAATGCAAGCACTTAAGAGGCATGGAGAGGGTTAAGAGTCAAGTTTGAGAAAGTGAACTTTCTCAAGTGGGTTGAGTTCCTAATCACATTTTTAGGAATGTGACATCATTAGGTGGGTTAGAGTGGGATTAGGATTAGAATTAGATTTAGCATGGGGTGAATAGGTTGTGATGGGTTTGAACCCAGGGTCAAGGTGGTTGAGGTAGGTTAGGTTAGGGTTTATGGGAATATTAATGAAATGAATTATATTAAATATATTCATTCAAAAATAGGAATATTGATTATTTAAGCTTTTTATTGCTTTAGATAATTAATTAGGACTATAACCAATTAATTAGATTAATTTAGGCTAGAAGATAGGATATTTGCAAGTGGTTTGATATAATAGGGATTTATTTAATTCCTCTTAAATTAATTACCTTAGCCAGGTATGATTTAAATTGATTTGATTTGATTGGCCTAGGTGATTAATAAAATTTAGTGATTAGATCACTTAGGAGATTAAATTTGATTTGAATGAATTATGTCAGCCGATTGAAGAGTTGTCTGAACATAATTGGGGGTATGATCACACTTAGGGAAAATAGGGTCTATGGTCAGAACAAACCAAATTCAGGTGGTTACAATACCACCTATTGTTGTTGTTCCTCCATTGCCAACACTTAATATGCAGGTCGTAGCAGAGGAACATGCTACTTCAGCTCCTATCAGAGAGATAAAGGAGCGGACTATGGAGCTAAAAGATACAAATGACATCACTCTAAGAAATTTGCAAAATTATGAAAATAAGATAACAAACCTGAAGAGGCAACAAGGCCAATACAATAGGCCTCCGCAAGCTGCTTACCAGCAAAATAGGCCATTGAATCAAACTTTTGGTTCAAATCAGCCCAGACAAGCTCAAGGGGAGAAAAGAAGTTACAATCAAAGAGATGGTCAAGCATATAATTATGCAACTCCAAGTACTTCCAAGGAGTTAACAGTAATTCCTCAAGTTAATTATGTGCAAGAAGCGGAATGGTGCAACACATGCAATGATGGACACTATTGGCTGGATTACCCTCATACACTTGAAGCTAGATGATAGGATGTTCTGGAAGGGCAGCCAATTAATAGTCAATCTGAGGTACAGTATGATCAATCACAAATACAAGGTAATCCTGATATGTCTTTGGTGAATTTTAATAATGATGAAGCTATTTTAGCAGCAAATTTTGACCCCAATCAAGTGTGGAGACCTATAGCAACAGGAATAAGGTCAAAAGTAAAGGCTGGAAATGATCAAAAACTAAATGATAAAGTACAAAAACCTTCTATTGTAGTTCAACAACAAACAAAGCAGCAATTACAAGCTCAAAAAGGAGCAGAATAGTCAATTCAGACAATAATTGAGCCCGCTATTTTAAAACAACACCAAAAGGTTAGTATTCAAAGCTTTAATATTGTTGATCATTTGAAGAAGACAAATGTTCCCTTATCCATGTGGGATGTTTTGGCTCTTCCATGCCAAAAAGACATGTTACAAGAGGCATTGCAAGCACTCACACTATTTGATGAAGTTTTGTCTTAGCAGAACCCTAAGGTTTTAGTTGTTGCAAGTACAAGTACACCCTAGCAATTAGCTAAGTTGATCAAACCTCCTCCATTTTATGTCACTGTCATTATAGGACAACATCTAGTCCATAATTTCATGATTGATTCTGGTGCTACTAGCTTGGTTATGCCAAAGAAAATTGTAGACCAGCTAGGCCTCAAGTATGAGCCACTTGAAAGAGGAGTATTCCAATTAGATGGGACAACAGTTGCAACTATAGGAGTTATAAGGGATCTTGATTTAACATTGCATGTTTGTCCTAGTATTTTCAATTCCTATAGATGTGTACATAATAGATTTACCTCCTAACTTCTCTATATGCTTGTTAAGAGAATTTACTACCAACATAGGAGGTTATCTATCAGCAGATTGGACTCACATGCTTTTCTGCACAACATACGGTACTAAGGTTACTATACCCTCAGAACCAATTGCAAAATTATGTGTTGAACAATATGTTGCTAGTGCTGGAAATGAAACAGAAATTATATCATTTGATAATGATAAAATATCTGATGTTTTTGAAGCCCAAACACAAACAAGTAAGTTTCCTGATATGTTGTTAGATGATTGGGCAACTGACAATGTAAGAATTTTAGATGAACAGATTGGGGAGCCAAGTTTGGGTAACTATGTTATCCATGAAGTTTCTGATTTTCTTCCAGCTATGGGAAGAAGTGCAGATTTAGATCCAGAAAAACAATCTAATGTTATTTGGAAGCTATTTGTTGATGGTTTACGCAACAAAATAGGTGCAAAATGAGGTTGTATGCTGGTTTCACCAGCAAATGAAAGGTATTATGCTTCTTTCAGATTCACCTTTAGTTGTACAAATAATGTTGCTGAATATGAAGCCCTCATAAATGGATTGAAGTGGGCCATTAAAAGAGGTGATAGCTATTTGCAAGTTTATGGAAATTCAGAATTAATTGTGAATCAAGTTAGGAATGTAGATGCAACCAAAAATGATTTATTAAAAAATTACAAGCATTTCGTATGGGATTTGATTGAAGGTTTTGAAGCTTTTAATCTGCAATCCATTCCTATAAATTAAAACAAACATGTTGATAGGCTTGCTGCTATTGGAGCCCAGCATGCCATCCCAACAGAAATCAGCAATAGCAAAGGGCTAGATTATGTTAAAGTAATTGTTAGACCTGCTATCCCTAACAATGCTGATTGTTGGCAAGTTTTTGAATCTGACCAACATATTGTTAACATTTTAAGACAGGAAGCTAAGTTTGCACAACCAAATCAGAAAAGATTACAGGAGCAATACAAAGATCATATCATTCAATTAAGGACAAACAAGATGCCCAAAGGTATTGTGACCTTAGAATCTATGTTTGGTACTAATGATCAATTCAAGAAGGATAAATCCAGCTTGCAAATAAAAGAGGAATATTATGAGGAAATTGTTGTTGCAAAGGATAAAGTGCTGAAAATTGGAAAGGTATGTACACCTAAAGAGTGTCAAACCTTTGTTAACTTATGCAATGAATTTCATGATATTATTGCTTGGAGTTATTCAGATTTAAAAGGATTTGATCCTAATATTTCCCAGCACACAATATAATTAGAACCAAGAGCCAAGCCAGTTAGGCAAAAATAGAGGCCAATAAATCCAAAACTAGAGCATGTCATGATTAAAGAATTAAATAAGTTGATTGAGAGCAATATCATTTTCCCAATCAAACATACTTCATGGGTATCCAATCTGGTTCCTGTTAGGAAAAAGAATGGAGAAATCAGATTATGTGTTGATTTTTGTAACCTGAATAGAGCTTCATTAATGGACAAACATCCTTTACCTTCAATGGAACAGATTTTGTAGGCTATTTCAAATTTAGAACAGTTCTCTTTACTGGATGGCTTCTCTGGTTACAGCTAGATTTTGGTGAAGGAGGGGGATAGATTCAAGACATCATTTACAACCAAATGGGGAACTATGTCTTATCAAAGTATTCCATTTGGTCTATCTAATGTGGGTGCTACCTTTCAGAAGGCTATGGACAAGGCCTTCATAAATTTGATGTATAGGTTTGTACTTGTTTATTTGGACAATATAACTATTTTCTCAAAGAATGCATCAGAATACTTTCAACATTTAAGAGTTATCTTTGAAAGATGCATGGAATATGGTATTTCTTTAAATCCCAAGAAAAGTATATTTGTTGTCCATGAAGGAAAATTGCTGGGATTTATTGTTTCAAAAGAGGGTATCACTATTGAACTTGAAATAGTAAGTGCTATTCTTGTCTTACCACTTCCTCTTCATAAAAAGGGCCTTCAAAATTTCTTGGGAAGAATCAACTTTGTTGAAAGATTCATTCCAGATATTGCTGGATTACTAATGCCATTAAAAACCATGCTCAAGAAAAATATTGCCTTCAAATGGACCAAAGATGGAAAACTTAGTTTTAAATTGATTAAGGAAGCATTAGCTACTGCCCCTACCTTGTTAAATCCTGATTTCTCAAAGGACTTCATTTTGTATGCATATGGAAATGTTGATAGTATTGTTGCCATGTTAGTTCAGAAAAATGACATAGGTTGTGAGCAGCCAATAGCCTTTTTTAGTCAAGGACTTAAGGACTATGAACTACATTATTCATTTGTTGAGAAGCACGTACTTTCTGTAATTAGAATTCCTAAGAAATTCAGACATATGCTTTCTAAAAGTAAGATAAATTTGATGGTTGCACATCCTTCTATCAAGGAGTTTTTGTTGAATAAGGACTTCAACACCAAAAGAGCTGGCTGGATCACAAAGGAAATGGAATATGACATTGAAATTAGAGTTACCAAGCTGGTAAGAGGTAAGGGTTTATGTGAACAACTTGCTGAAAATGGAGATAACACTCCAAAAGGTGTTTCTGAAGTGATTTTGGATTTAGAAGACAATGAACAAGTTGTTGTCCAAAATTTGTAGAATGATTGGGTGAAAGAAATGGTTGATTTCTTGCAAACAAGATGTTGTTCTTAAGGTTTGGAAAGATAAAAAATAAGGTAATTTAGATTGCAATCCATTCCTTATTGTTTTCTGAATAATGCACTAAATAAGAGGGATTATAATGGTGTATTAGTGAGATGCATAAGTGGAGATCAAATTAATAAGGTTCTAGAAGAATTCCATGATGGACCAGTAAGTGGCCATTTTGTAGCAAGGAATAAAACATTAAAGATAATGAAGGCTGGCTATTTTTGGCCAAGCCTATACAAAGACGCCTTCATTTAGGTGAGAAGGTGTTTGAAGTGTGCTATTTTCTCAGATAAGCAAAGGTTAGCAGCTTTACCTCTTAATCCAATTCACGTTGAGCAACCTTTTGTAAAGTGGGGCCTAGATTTTATTGGTCCTATAAACCCATCATCAAGTTCAGGTCATAGATATATATTGACAGCAACAAATTATTTTACTAAGTGGTCTGAAGTTGTTGCATTAAATGATGCAAATGAAACTTCAGTTCTAAATTTTTATGAAGATCTGATTGCAAGGTTCAGAGCACCTGAATCCATTGTTTATGATAATGCTTTGGCCTTTTTGGGCACAATAATTAATTAATGATTGGGTAGTAAAGAATAATGTTTATCTTAGTACCTCATCTAATTATTACCCACAGGGTAATGGACAAGCTGAATCAACAAATAAAAATATGATTCGCATCATCAAGAAGACTATTGAAGACAACCAATGAGTTTGGAGCAGCAAGTTAAAGAAAGCCTTGTGGGCTGATAGAATCACTCCAAAATGCTCAATAGGTAACTCACCTTACAAGTTGGTTTATGGAAGAAAGGCAAGGTTTCCAATTTCAGTAGAGTTGCCAAGTTTGAGCCTGATCAAGGAACTGGACTTGCTGGACCAACAACCTATGGAGGTAAGGTTGGCTGAATTGATAGAGTTAGAAGAGATTAGGAGAGAATCCTTTCAGAAGTTGGAAGAACATAATGTTAAAATGAAGAGGACATTTGACAGAAAAAATTTCGCAAGGGTCTTTCAAGAAGGTGATTTGGTTCTAAAATGGGATGAGATGAAGAGTAGACCTGGTAAGCATTCAAAATTTGATCCCATTTGGGATGGTCCATTTGTTATTACAGGATGCAAGGCCCATAATGCTTTTCAGCTCTCAAATATGGAAGGAGAATAATTTCCAATCTCAGTTAATGGGATCCACCTCAAGCGTTGCTTTTGAGGCTAGTTTGGTGTGAATAAGTGCTTTGCACATAGTTAGTTTCCTTTCAGTTAGTTGTAGTTAGTACTTCTATTCGTACCATGGTCACATCAAGAAGATACACACCATTCATAATCAAGAATCCATTGGGATTCCTAGTTATGAATAATGCATATCTCAATAACAAGATCATGGTGGGAAGAGAAGTTGTTTTTCAGACAGTTTGCTTTGCAGTTTTGAAGGTTAGAATGAACAGAAACAACAAGATCAATCACATGATATGTGCATGAACATCATACCCATCATATGAGACATGGATAATTTTTTCTATCCCATATAATACACATCATGCCCACACCTATACCATGAAACTGAGGTTAGTGTTCAAGCTCATTCTGCCTTTGAGTTTAGTTTGTTTCTATTTTTGGACAACATCACTATCCTCTGAATTATGTCCATCATATAATACATGGAAAAATTCTGTTGTATCACATCATAAACATATGTTCAGACAACAATGATGAAGTACATGGTGTTGCTCATTGATAGTTTTGCTTTCTCTAAGTGCTAATTAGCACAAGTTTTAGTTTTAGTTTTAGTTTTCAGTTTTTAGTTGGTTTTTAGTTTGAGAAGTTCAGCTGTTCCTAAAGGTTGAAGACTCTGGCCCAATGATTAAGCAAAAGGCAACTGGTCTGATTATGTTCAGTAGGCAAACACCCCTAAGAGGTCGCCAAAAAATGTTATCATTTTAGTTGCACACTAAATTGGTAAATTGATAATTGTTTTACATTGAATTATGGATTTGATAGTTGTTTTCATAAGTGCAGAATTGCTTGAATTGAGAAGAAAAGTACAAATGCAGCATTGCAACTATAAACATTAGAAAACTTGCATAAAGGTACATCTATTCAACACTGCTATTTAGATATTGAAGACAAAATACATTGCTTTTGCATTCATGTTAACACTGATAATTTTCTAAGTATTGATCAAATTTAAACTTTCAATTTCATAATTGGTCATTACATTGAGCATTCAAAGTGAATTTAATAAAGAAGTATTCCTTCATGGGTTACATCTTTCAATTGTAAACATAGAGAAGATGTACAATGTTGAAAGTAATAAAGGAGAATTAGAAGATTTGAGGATCTAAGCATTGCCTTGGAGAGGTCTTCTGCATTCTGGTAACTGATCATCTGAATCTGCATCTCTTTGTGTCCCTGCCTAAATCTTTCTGTTAGCTCTGCATTCTTGTCTCATTTTAGGTCTTCTTCTGGTTTATCCTATATCATGGAGAGAGAAGATATTTAGATCCAAGTTGGATCTGTGCAATGCATAAATCTCTAAAACATCATGCTACAATCACACTTTTAGAGCTGTACATTATGTAAACATCAATGCAATAACAAGGTATATATCTATAATAACTAAATAAAGTATCAAAAGGACATAATTTTATGAATCCTTTTACTACATATAGTTGTTATCCTGCATTGTTCAAAAGATTCCATTGAGAAGAACATAAAATCTGAATCAAAGGGATTTGGGTCTTGTACCTGAGAAACCTTTTTAGATCATTCACACATTAGGTTAGTAAACCCAACCAACAAACCAACATTCATATATAAATGCCATTTCACATGACATTTACATACAAATATTGATTAAATTATTGTACCTACTAATCTAACATGTGTTGTAAGTGGTGTGTACAAGCAAGAGAAAAATAAAACTGAAAATATAGAAAGAAAAACAATGCAAGAGTTCACAAGTTGCAGAAGAGAAAAAAGGGAATACAATGGGTGTCACGAGCCTGTTCTCAAACCTCACTGGATTAAGGATGAAAGAATTCATAAGTTTAGAAAGAAAGGAAGATACGATACATAATGGAAATACAGTGCTAAGAGATGCATATGAGAAGAATGATGCAATAAAGATAAATGTTCCTAATTGAGAAGTGTTACAATCAATAGGGAGCAACTTGTAGATTAAATGAGGTAACACTTTACCTTATCACTGAACAAAGCAAGCATGAGATACTATGTAATGTTTTTTTGAAACAATGCACTAAGATAATTCACAAAAATAGAGAACCCTAATGATGTTACAGATTATAATGCATATGTAAAAGATCTAACTGTATTGTTATAAAAAATGGAGATTGTATACACATGGTTATACAATATTGACATCACATAAGTACTTTATCTCAACACTATTTTGAAAATTATCATCTCTGAATAAAATCTATGGGAAAATAAAGCAGTGATATCCTTTTTATAACAATAGGCATATACAAAATGAAATATTAGTATTGCTATTATAAGTGATGTATGTGCAGAAGAGAATAAGCATGTGCAAAAGATGGAGTCAACAATAATATATTCATCTATAGAAGATTCCATAATGATCAATTGACATCATATGTTCAAGTAAAGAAGAGTCATAACTTGTTATAAAAGATGCTAGGTCATAACAGTTGGCATCTAAGTGATGAATGCATAGGTATAAGTATTCACATATGCAATGATTTTCAAAAGGAAAAGTTTGGCACTATTAAGTGTTTAGGATTAAAATTAAACAGTGTTGCCATATATTTTCAAAGTACAACATTTATTCATTCTAAAAGAGGAAAATAGAAAGAAGATGTGTTAATGCTCTTAAAAGAAAAGGAATATGCACATTAACATTGATATCTATTTATGCATATGATCATAAGAATGGAGCAAGACCAAGCGTATTCATGTTATGGCTTTGAATCAACTAAAGAATCAAATGGTGTTGTGGTAATTCATGCTTTTAGAAAATGAAGTTAAGTATAACATCTATGTGTTTCAATGGTCAAACCCGATTTACATACCAACAAGTTCAAGCAAACAATTTTATTCTAGTGTGTGGAAATGCAGTGTGATGGGTGTTCATCAGCTAAGTAATGTTGTCATAGCAATGTTCATATTTGAATAAATACGGAGAGTTCAATGCATGTAGTAGATACAGTCAAGAAGGCAAGATGTGCCTAATGAGTTTCATGTTATAAACATTGCCCATGGGAGTCATGAGCCCGTGCTCGAACCCCATGGGTAATGGTTCATATTAAATTGCATAACAGTATATTTTTACATTACTTCTTGCACAAAGTTTGTATATTCTAAAGAAATGTTCAGATAGTCATAAAATAAACAAAATAACAAGTGACTGTGGATCGATTTTATTGCAAATCAACATATTATATCTTTAGTTTAGTTCAAGAAATATCCACGGTTTCACCAGCAGACAGAAGTGTTTTATGTTTTCATGATCATGCTTTAAACAAACATTGAATGTTTCTCAAAAAAGAAATGTTGTTTTTTCCTCAAACAAAAACAAGATGTGTTAATGCTTACGACAGTATGGTCATTTTTTTTAGAGCAAGCATTAAATCCCGAGTTCATCTTTCAACCAAAAAACACCAACAAGCTTGCATATGTTCAAGTTTATTTCCAAATTTGCATGAATAGCCATGTGGGTATCCGAAGTTTGTTGCTATCCATCTAACACAGTGAGCAATAATGAAGAAAATGACAAAAAATAGAGCTACAGAACATAAGACAAAGTAAAGCTCATTTTTTATGCTACAATGAAGGAGCAACAACAAGTTCAGATGGGTTTTATTTCTAAACAAAGGAAAAATTGTTATTATAATGTTTTCACCACTAACTGTTGTTTCATTTCCAGATTTACAAAGAAAATCCATTGAGAAAGTTCAAGCAAAAAAAGAAGATGCAAAAAGAGTCACTTATCTAATAAACAAGTTGAGCATAGTGGAGAAGAAAATTCAGAGGAGTGCCATGTATTGTGAATAGAGGCCGAGTTCTTTTTTATACCATGAGTTGGGTATAAGTATGAAGATGTGGCTGAAATATGCCAAGCTTCATGAACAAATCCATAAAGATAAAACTCCACATCTTTCAACCACAACTTAGACCGTGTCAAAACTTATGGTGGTTAGCTCAAAAACCATTCACACCAGCCCGAGTTCACTGCAAATGGCCAAGTTCAAACTAAAGTTGCAACCCAAGGTCTATATCAAAGAAAAGAGAAGGCAGCGCCATATTCTATGGCATGGAAGTCAAAATACAAGTGCGGTCGAGGTTCACAATTTACACTAAGTCTTGGCTCTTTATCACTCTAGTTTGAAAGGAAAAGGCCATGTTACAAACAGTGGAGGCCATGTTCATGAAAGACAATGCCATATTTTATGGCATGTGAAAAAACAAGCAGAGAAGCAGTAGAGAGGGCTCGGGTTTATACAACAAAGATTTGAAGACTTCAGTTCAAATTAGATGACCCCACACTAAACAGAGCTCAAGATCTTTGCTAAAGAAAAAGACTACTTTCTGTTACAGCTCGAGATCCATGCTCGATATATATGCACACTTATGGTTGCAACCAAAGATAGAGAAAAACAATGAAATGATGAACTCCAGATACACTCCAGTTAACAACAAGAAGCCCGAGCTTCCTAAAAAAATGCAAAACACCATTATTCATGGCTTTATAACTTCAGTATAAAAAAACAAATATATACAAAAAACCCGCGCTATTCAAAGAAACATGCAAATTGTAGTGGAGGCTGAGTTACCTTCTCAGTATGGCGACATTAATAGAGATGAGTATCGAAACCAAAACCATGTCCAAGTTTACAACAAGAAGCCCAAGTTTCTTAAACATAAATAAATTCAATTGCAACTCTATTGATCATGTCTTCAAATTCCATATTCAACCTAGCATGGTGGCGCCAAACAAATCGTAAGTTTTCCTCAAAGTCACAAAATGAAAATGAATTGAATACCTAAGTTCAAATTCGATAAAACTTTGGAGTCCACAATGCAGAATGAGTTAAGATTTTGTCAACCACATTGCACAACAACACCACTGCAAGTGCCACAACATCATCATCACATGATATGTCAGGGATATTTTATGGGTCATGTTGACCATAGAGTTTGATGTCGCGTTTGGGTAAGTTTAGACACAAGCTATCGAGTTAGGGTTTTTTAAAAAACTATGGTGTTGGTTTTGATGGGTTTTGACTCATGCTTTTGAGTTGGGGTTTTTAGGTTGAGTTTACATCTTAGGTTATTCTTTGATATACTTTAGGTATTTTAATATATTCTTTATATATTGAGATATATTTAAAAAGATGTAATTCTTCCAAATATCAACATTAGGATATTATTACTTGGAGGGCTAGATTTTTTGGCATCACTTATGCCATAAATTTAGGGTTTTAGCTATTTTATAGGGGCTTTTTAGAGATTACATTGTGGGCATCATTTGAGCCTTGAAATCAGGAATATCTATGTGTTTAGAGAGCACCTTTTGGGGGGAGGATTTCATTTTCTAGATTAGCCTTGAGGGCTATATATTTGAACTTCTTATTCATTTGTAGAGGTTCATAATTGGAGAGAGAAGCTGTATTAGTGAACATGTCATTCCTTTGCACTTATTTTTGTATTTTGTAACCAAGTTTGCAGATTCTGAAGATAATAAAGCTGGCCTTATTATCCACATATCTTTCTGATTTCTGTCATCAATCCTTTCAAGTTTTTCTGCATTTAAGTTTTTATCCCTTTCAAGCATAGATTAGTGAATTGCTCTAAATTCCTATTCTAAGTTATAAAGAATTAACCTTTTGCAGAAATTACCTATTTGCTAGTTGAATTCCTACCATTAGTGGCACCAAACCCTAATAGTGAATTTTAAACCATCCTAAGTGTTGAGAAGTGAATCATTGCAAAATTTAGTAATGTGTGTCTTGTAGGTACAAACTTTCAATTCTGACAAATGTGTATCCATTTTGGGTATATCACCTTCTTAATTAGTTTTCATTTTAGTTATCCCTTCTCCTTTTTACCCAAAACCATAAATTCCAATATTAAGTAATATCCCAAATCCAATAGGAACCGGCCTAGAATCCGGAGATTCATTCTCTCATCCACCAAGGAGAATTTTTCCATGTTTCAACAGGATGGCTAGATTCTGCATCCATCTATAGGCACAATCTTGATTGACAACAATGGTAAAGATCATTCATGAAGGATACATGAGAAATAATAGTTCACAAAGGGAATTCATGTTGCATAAGCTAGGCACGATTGCCATATGAGCAACAAAACCTCTCATGGCTACTACAAATCACAAAGGTATAATGCTAAATATGTTTTTGGTTCAGTACTAGTACATCACAAGGATACTTAATAGTGAACATGGAGGTTCAAAACAACCATATAGATTACAATATTTAAGAGTTCCATAATAGTCCAAGCTTCAAAGATTAGTCATATAGGAAGTTTGACAATGATTTTTAATAAAAGAAGAGATGCAAGTTTCATGAATCATAGTTAAGGGAATACAAAAAATAGATGACAATAAAGTCCTTTTTGAAAGTCACAAGTAACAATGATTGCAATGTATGCTACTAAGAGGTTACCTACAGTTATCCAAATGAAATCCTCATACTATATGTAATGTCAAATAGAAGCATGCCATAGATGGTTCACTTTAATGAAAGCTAAGCTTACTGTTATAATAGCCATGAACAAAACTTGAGTGCATGAAATAATGTGGATACACAGAAAATAGCTGGTTTTTGTAAAGCACTTTCATATTCTGAACATATGCAGAATAATACTACTTAGGGAAATTTTATGTTTAGACATATTGCACTCAATAATTCATAGTCATAAATATGTATCAAATAAATTATAGTCAACAAAATTCGTAGTGTCATAATGTGGATATGTGAGATATGATGCTATATCATAGAGCATTGTTATAATATCGACAGTTGCAGTATAATTAGCTTAGGCCAATTTGTGCTTCAATGTTACAAATTATCCTTGTAATATAGTTTTTTATACTTTCAGTGGCTGGGAGTGTTCAAAAATTTCTAGCTAGTTCATTTTTGGTTGTTGCCTGGAAGCTGTGCATTGACCATTACTTTTTCTTTCTTGTTCGCAGTGGATGTTTAAAAACTACCCACAACTATGCATTGCTAGGAAACTCCATATTCGTCATCAAATTCCTATGGTCACAAATTTCAGAAGATAATACAATCAATTAAAATTGCATAAGTGGTGAAGGGATAATTATGTAAGGTATATAGCAACATAGAACATAGGAATACACAGATATATGCTTTAAATATTCTATTTTCCAATGACGGAAATATAATATTTATTTTTGAACTATAGATATGTGGAATTTACCAAAGCAGAACTTAACATTTTGAAGGAATGTATGCCAAGGAAAATGACATAGAGAGACAATTTCAATACTGGAAACTTAAATGAATAGAACATAGTTATAAAAGTTGAATATATTGAGACAGGATGGTGAAGTGAGTTTTTTCTTTAATGTATGAATTATTTTCTAAGGTGAACTATAAACTAATTAAAGGTATAACTACTAAATTCTCTTGTGAGGTGTCTGTAAATGTTGAGAATCACAATTATGTGAATGATGCATTATTCAGTTCAGAAAAGCATATAAATTAATTGTGTAAAGTAAGGAAAAACTTTCTGAAGTTTTGGAAATACAAAGGAGGGCATTTTTGTATCTTACATTGTTATGCTCATGTGAAAAGCTAATTATGTTGTTGTTCATGGCAATTGTAAATGTGCCATGAATTTTAAAATGCCATAACAGGTAAATCACTGTTGAGATGTCTGTGTGGTAGTTGTGGAATGGTACTTTTTCAGGTTCTAGAAGATATTTTTACAAGAGTTTAGCGTTCATGTTGAACTCAATGACCCCATCTTCATTTTCTACTATGCATTGCAAGAATGACTGGTATGTAAATGTTATTACTTTTGCACATGTGAGACATTTAGCGGTGTTGGTGGCTGAGAGTTGTGTCGATGAAGTAGACTCATGACATGTGCTGCAAATTAATTGATATGGTGGGAGGTGAGAGTTTCTTTCCTTTAATTTTATTATAACCTAAAATTTAGAGGAATTTTTTTGCAAGGGACCAGAAATGTTAGCAGGTAATCTATCATTGGAAAGGATTTGTGTCTAAATGATTTAATGCTTTTGTTGCTTACTTGTATACCAGACAAAACTAAGTTTTGAAGGGTAGCTTTAGTGCACTCGTCATTGAGATGGTCTATGAATGTGGATGGAGTTGACTTTATGAGGTTTGTGCCTCTTGGGCCATTACGGATAACATTCTTTAGCAGTAGGAGCAGTGTTTTTGATGAAGCTAGTATTTTGTGGAGCGTTGCATATGCCTTAGAATGGTAACTTGCAACTGTTATATGCAAGGAGAAGCAAATGATTAGTCGATTTGGAGAAGGAAATGTATGATACATTAAGCTTTAAATGTGGTTTGGTATTTAGGGAAGATATCTTACAGAAGTTGTGTTAGATATAGTATGTCCATCCTTGACATGGAGGTGAATTTCAGTTGTTGATTGACTGTGGGATGCGACAAGAACACCTAGTGACCCAAATGGGTAGTTTTTTGCTGAATGAACAATTTGAGAAATTGTAGCATTAGGTGTGAGCTTGCATTATTTGCAAAATTTTGGAATGGTTTCGATGCATGTGTTTGCAGTTAACTATAAATGGTAATCAACATCACCCCATTCATATGAGGTTTTTCTCTTGATTATGAATTTTGTCAAGTGTATGCTTGCACCAGGTCAGAGCTTGAGCAAGTATGTATCAATTAAATTTGTTTATAACATTGGCTGTGATAGTCATCTATCCATGGCTATCTACAATGTCAACATGACAATTTGTGTTTTACTTGGGCTTGTAGAGTTCTTTGCAAAGGCAGGTCCGTAAATGACGAGAACATCACCTTCAAAGGTGATAGAAGATTGGGTTGTGCAAATTTCAATAATGCTAGATGGGTTTTGTTGTTCTAGATTTGGTATATAGAAATAGAGGCCGACATAACTTAGCTAATGCATTGATGAGGAAGTTAATGGAGAAAATCTAGGAGTTTAGTATAATACTTACCTTTTTTGGTCTTTTATTTGGCTTTCAGATTCAGCTGAGGATGTTTGTAGACATCTGTCACATTTGTTCCATAAATTAGAATTATAATGGTATTTAATTTATGTTTGTAGAAGTTATGTATAATTTAATGAATCATTACATAACTCAAGATAGCTTGTAAAAATTGTATCATTTAAATTATTGGGTTTGATGCTTCTACATTGTTTTTATTTCATCATGTAGAGTCTTCTGTACACTTATAATTTGAAACTATCAAGAAATTATTACTTATATTGCTGCAAATTTATAATCTCTACATATCAATCATCACTGGATCCTCGTCTTCAACCTCTTCAACAACATCCTCTTCCTCATCATCCTCATCTTCTTCATTTTCCTCTTCTCCCATTCCTTCATCTTCCTTCGCATTGTCTGAGGAACCAGGGCTCCCTAAACCATCCAATTTCTCATTGTAATTCTATTGATAAACCCAAGTAATGGCTTCATCTAGGTTATCCCCATAAGGAATGTTCAGTCCATCCTCAATACCAAGGAATTTGGTAAGGAATTGGATGCCTCTTTTCATCATGCTCCTCCTAAGTTGGTGATCTTCCCACACCCAACCCCATAGAATGAATAAACACCTAGGAGGCCCATCGTATATGTTCCTTCTTGGTTTGGACCCAAATCCTGAGAATGGTTCTCCAACATTCATATCAATGGCGAGATCCCAAGGCAACGGGGTGGTGAGGTTGGCATCAATGTTGATGATAGCTTCATAGAGACCCACCAAATATTGTTCTGCAAATAGGCAGCTAAAAATATCCTCTGCCGTGATTTTTGTGGAGCCAACAACTAGGATACTCGCCAAAAAACTAGCGCAGATTTTTGAATTAACTCGGAATCTGTGATTTGTTGTAAGGAAATTGAATCCTAGCACCTTTATCACCACATGTAGCATAAGATGGTGCTAATAGTTACAAACTCCCATGAGTCGAGTAGTGGTGATGGGGATATCAAAGGCAATCTTCTCTAGTTCTGAGCAGAGTTTAATCAAAGTATTCATATTCTAATCCCCACAATCTAGGCTATGCTCTGCTCTGCTAGAAGAAACCATCTTTTTTAAAATCCAAATACAAAGCCACCAAAAAATGCCTAATATCTGCCTTAGAAAATTACACGCTAGCCAACAACAAGCCAAACCTGCACCACTTGCTATTTTCCATCACATCACCACCTATTTTAAGCAACTTGCGTACCATCAAGTCCCAATGGAAAGTCTCCAAGAAGTTTGAGAATTGCCAATTTCCAAGTTTGGGTCTAACTAAAGATAATCTCCTTCAAAAAAAAGTCATTATTCTTTCACCAGAAATGATTTGTATGTTCCACTAAAAAAAGGAGAGAAATTGATTGGACCTGAGCAAATGATAGAGGATGGTATTCCTCTTTATCAGAGGAGAAGAGGAGGCACCGTGGAATTGAGAAAGTCCTTCTTTCCAAGCTGAAAAGGTATATACAACCGGAAGGGAATTCTGCCCATCAGATGAATTTTTAATTTGATGTGACTTCATGAAAGCTTTGTAGTACTCAACTAATGACTATCTTGAAGCAAAAAGGAGGGAATGATTGCATGAACTCCAAAACCTACTGCCCATCGCTCCTACGAGCAACTTGTATCTACAAACTACCTCCTCCAGATCTCAAATGGCCATACTCTTTAGTGGAGGTGATTCCTTCATAAATTTTGACATGACATGATGTGAACATTTTACTTCCGATCAATCTCTGCCTCCTAATGACTGTTAGGAGATGTCACAAGTTATAAAATCAATGTGATTATGACTAGATCTTCCTAAACTTTTCAAATGAACTTTAGCTATTCTCCCAAGGCAACTTTATTAGCCAATTCATCAACAATTTCCTTTTTTTTTTTAATGCCATAATTAGTTGAACTAGTTGAACAATGTTTTAAATGTCGATGTAATTTTTTTGAAATACTTTGTAATCTTGATCATCGAGGATGATGATTCACAAGGGGAAGGATATGTCACATCCCTCCTGACCACTAAAACTTTTGATATTTTAATTACATTGATGCCCTAAATGGTATATGGTTTTCATAAATAATGGTTTTATTTACATTGATCTCCTAAATGGTATTTGGCTTTCGTAAATAGTGGTTTTGTTTACATTGATGCCCTAAATGGTATTTGATTTCATAAATGGTGGTTTTGTTTACATTGATGCCCTAGATGGTAGTTGGTTTTCATTTCCTGCTTTCATGGAACAGGTATTGCAAGAGGAATAATATAATGATTTTTTTTCTTATCTTGAGTTATGTAATTTGATTATTGCCATTATATATATAAAAGTTGAGATAACAATGAATACATACTAACTACCCTTTTTTCTCAACAAGTGGATGCAAGACCTGCTCGTCCTCCAAGGAAAGAAGGGGGGGGGGGGAAGTATCACCGAGAAAAGGGGGTGCAAACATGGTTATAAACTGAAGCTACTTGGATTCTAGAACTGATAAGAATTGGAAAGGTCACGATTAATGCCAGACAAGGATGCGGGTTTGGACTAGGTTCTTAATTGGTATTTTGGTGTGAGTTAGTCGAATTGTTAGTTATCCATTTTGGATAGGATTCTTCACCTTAGACATAAATCCTTGCTTGGTTTATTCACCATAATTGTGGCATAGAGGTATACCTATATGCATTTTATTTGTATATGTTAGCATACAGATTTACCTTTCTATAAATTATTAATTACTTACTCTAAGCCCATGAAAGACTGCAATTTGAAACTAACAGTTGAATTAAAATGTTTGGATTTATAATTCTTTGAATTAAGGCTCAACTCCTTATTTGATCTTCAATGAATTTTGACAATCATACACTGCTTTCACAAACACACACTTTTAACCAGAAAGTGGATAAGGCTTTTTGCAACATTTCATACATCAACATGTCATGAAAAGTGAATGAAAGATAGATACTCTAAAACTAAACAAAGCTCACAGGCTTCAAATTCATAACTTAATTTATCGAAAATAAAACTATAAATAAAAGCAAACTAAAGAAAAATCCACTTGAAAATAGATCCCTGATATTCAATAAATATCCCAACAGAGATCAATATGCTAATATAAACCAATAAATTCAAACAACATAAATTTTTGTTCCATTCATATAAAAAATACACCTTCAAGTTTCTTTTTCGATTAACCACTTAAATAATTGAAAATCAAAACCAAAGGTATCAAGTCTTTCCCTAATCTAACCCAAAATACCATCATCCAAATACAGATAATCCTTGCTATAAATAGCCATCAATCTTTAGGAAACAAAAAATGGCATCCCGAGATACACTCTACGGGATCCAGTATATAACCGTTTTTACAAGTTTGCCCAAACCAAAGAAAATATAAACTAAAAAAAACTACCACTACTCCATGATCTGTGAAGCATGATCACGGAGTGGTGGATGCACTAGATCCCTTTGATTGGTCCTATAAGGTGTCAACAAGGTGGGAGCTCCTCCATTCTTTATGCGCCTCTACAACGTTGATGATCGTGTGCTGATGTGGCAAGGTGATGTGAATTACCCTTTTCTTCAAAAAAAAATTATCCCTGTGGACCTGGGAAATTTTATGCGTGTGCACCTTGAGGTGATCAATACATACTACCAGCATAGCTTCCATGTTGGTGAGGGCTGTGAAATATTCTAGAGTGATATCCTTAGTGTCTCTGATGGTGGTGACCTCAAGTTAAAACTCCAACAAAAATTCCTCTACTCCTTTAATACCATGAGTATCTTCCTTCATGAGTGAGATATTCAAACATTTGATATCCTTCTGCATGGTGTCTATTAACCCTTTCGATTCACTCGATAGGTAGGTGGTCCTATCATGACCAGATTTGATAATGGAGTTCCTCCACTCAATGCTCTTGATAGAGACATATAGAGTGTCTTCATCTAACCCAGGAAGAGGCTTCTCAGTCAGGAATTTACTCACCCCGTAATTTTCTATCTCATAGAGATGGTTCATTACACTCAGCCATTTTTTCTTTTCTTTTTCCTGCTCTGTCAATTCCACCAGAATATCAACAGTAATTGAACTGACAACCTCATGAGTCTTGGTTAACTGGTGGATATAATTACTTCCTTTCTGCACCATGGCCTGGATCCATTTAGTATATGCATCCCCGATCAATTTGTTTTTTTAGATTTGGTCCAGGGTCTTCCTGACATCTCGCGAATGAGGATCAAATGACTATGGAGCCAAGGCCAAAGGAAGAGGGTTAGGATCCCATACTTCTTGGAAGAATTCCACCATCCTTTTAATTGCTACCTTCAACTCCTTTTTAACCCTCTCATCCTTAAAATTCTTATGTAAGATCTTCTTTGTAGAAGTTTCCAGGTGTTTTGCATTAGCTACTCTAGTTTCTAACCCAAGGTCTATCTTCTCATCTGTGAAGTCATCTGCAGTAGCTTCATAAAGTTCTTTATCGCCCTTGGGAACTACACATTCATCTTAACAATGCCATGTTTTCTCATCAATGTCCACCCTAGACTCTATTTTGATCCTCTTAGGTTTCTCTGTGGAACCTAGGCATTTGCTTGCCATATATTCAGTTGGAAATGTTATCGGTAGGACATTTCTTTTCCTGCTAATGGATGTTTCTATCCATTTCAAAGTGGGGACGGGTGACTACTGAGAGTCTATCATTGCCTGTGTTGGACTAGTGGTCATGGAAATTGTAGAATCCTTAATTCCCTTCTAATTATCCTTTCTAAAAGTAGCTTCCTCTGACATTTATCATTGTGTGTTCTTATCCATCATCAAGACATCCATCTTTTTGAGATCAATTACTTCCTTTTCTTCAACTAGTTTGATTTCCTCTTTGTGAGCCCTGCTTCTAGAAATCCTTGTGGATGGAACTGGATGAGGGGACCTCTTCTTCTTAACTTTGTATTCAACAACTTTCTTATTCTTAGATTTAGATGAACCTACAATAGAAACATTTTCATTAGAATTTGGGATATCTTTTTCAACATGGGTATTTAGAACCGATCCTCTGGTATTGTGCTTTTTGTGAGGAGGTGGCCTTTTGCTGGTAATCCATTTTTCAGTCCTTTTGATGACACGGAGATTCTTCATGTGGATAGTCTCTCTCTCCTCTATGTTCCAGTCAATTTAAGGGACTGGTAACCCTTGAACCTTCTTTTCATACTATTCATCAATTATTTCTTTGTCTTCCCCTTCTTCTATTCCAGTGGCATCAATGCCAGTTTGTAGAGCAACTATTTGATCAAGTGTGAATCACAACCATGACCTTCTTTTGACTTCAAAATCATCCATGCAGTTTTCCCATAAATCTTCCATCTGAGGAACATGATGGAATTCATAAGGCAATCTGAAACGCCGAGCAACATATCCTCTGATATAAAAATCTCTCTTAGCCTGAAATGTCTTCAGTTTCAATTTATTTAATTCTTGCTCCAAATTAAGAGCATCAGAGGAATTTTTGCAAGTATAAAAACCAAGTTCTATAGGAAAACTAGAATTAGCTCTTCCTTTCCTTTCTTTGAGGTCCTTGTGTACATGGGCTAACTAACAACCAACCTCAGCTATAACATGCAAAACCAGAGCATATCTGGGCAATTTAAATGGCTCTCCCTTAAATCCACCCACTCTTATATAAGTAAACCTTCTGAACTGAATGAAAAAGATCCCAAAAACATTAACAAAACTCTTAGCATCTTCTGACATTCTCTGTTCAATGTTTCCTTGCATTTCATAAACCAACCTTCCCAGAAAAACACCATTCGATTTCATAAAACCGCTGACATAGAATTTCTTCCAAAGATGGGGGTAATAATCATAGACCTTCATATTGGGAATATGTAGCTTATGATATAGGCCATCCCACTTCCTAGTATAAGCCAACACATAGAACAGATAGGAAGACATATAAAAACATTTTGACCTTTCTGAATAATTTTCCAGCTGATGATGAAGCTCATCAACAATATTGTCTACCCAATCAATGAACTTTTCCCCTCCCAAAGTTATCTAGATAAAGAAGTACATCTAGTTGTGTTAGTAATAGGTATGATTATTACCTTTGATCCTATTAATAAAAATCACTAACTCTGCAACCTTGGGCTTGAAATGATCTATTGTAAGAGGTTTGGGTAGCCTTGACCCTCCCCTTTGTGGTTCCAATAACCATTTTTTGGCAATCTCATTTCTATAAATTAGTCACTTTGTTGAGAAAATAGATTGGGAGGAAGCAATGGTCCATCCCTCATAAGGATCTTTTTCTGGAATGCCCATTGCAGTAAGGATGATATCTCAGTTTATAAAAGTCAGAGGACTTCCATCAATCTTCTTAATACATCGCTCCTCCCTATTATATATTTTAGCACACTCTGCTATTAGAATGAATTTAGAATAACTAAGAGGGGAGGGGTGAATCAGTTATCCTCAGGTCTAGATGTAGCGAATAAAACTTTTTGTACTTCAGATCTACTCGGAAGCAGTAGCATAAATCAACAACTTTAATCAAGCAGTTTAATGTCAATTGAAATTAGCTTGTAGTAACATAACAGTAAATCAAACCATAAGCATTCACACCATTCGACACAAGTATTTAACGTGGAAACCCAATATGGGAAAAACCACCAGTAACATTCTACCAAGTTTTCACTCTTTTGAAGTGATGCCTTGTGAGGAGCCAACCTTGTTAAAGGTTACAATAACACACTGCTAGGTGTGACCTGGTTAAAGGATTTAATCACCCTGTTAGGAGTGGCCTTGTTAGAGGACTTAGAACATTCCAATATGAATGTCACCTTGTTAGAGGATTTA
>MU223090.1:124224-139984 GCA_018584345.1 Thuja plicata
CTTTGTGCAATCTGCAAACCATATCCCTTTTGTTTGGGTCTACAAAACCATCAGCTTTCTCAATATACACTTCTTCTTCCAAGATTCCATTGAGAAATGCAGATTTCACATCCATCTGATAAACTTTAAATCCTTTGTAGGCTGCATATGCAAGTAAGGTTTTGACACCTTCCAATCTTGCAACTGGGGTGAAGGTTTCACCATAGTCAATTCCTTCCTCCTGTGCATAACCCTCACATACCAGTCTAGCTTTGTTTCTTGTCACATCTCCATGTTCATTCAGTTTGTTCCTGAATACCCACTTAGTGCCAATTACATTTTTATCCTTTGGCCTAGGTACAAGTGTCCAAGTTTTGTTCTTCCATTGCTTGTATCCATCCTTCATTTTCTAAAGCATCTTTCACTATTTTGGGCTCAATTCACATAACAGACATATGTTATTTTTCAACTTACTTCTTGTCATAACAACAGAATCCTTTGATCCAATGATTTGATCAGAATTGTGATTTCTTCTCACATATTTTGCTAGGATAGGCTCAGTCCTTGCTTTAGGTTCATCGTCTGTATTCAGTTCTGGTTGATTCTGTGACTCGGCATCTCCATCAGATAGCTCGGCATTCACTTCCAGTTGCTTGGTAACTCCACTTTGTGACTCGACAATTGCATGCTGTTGTTCAGTAGTAGTCTCAGGTAGTGAATTAGAATCTTCCTCATCTAGATATACGAATGATCTATAGCTTTCAGGCTCTTGTGTACTTTCAGCTTCATTTCTTTCTATAAACTCATCAATTCTTACATTTGCACTTTCAACAATTTTGTTAGTATTAGAATTCAAACATTTGTAAGCTTTGCTTTTCATTGAATAACCAAGGAATATACCTTCTTCCCCTTTAGCATCTAGTTTTCCATTTCTATTGTCTTTCAGTATAAAACATTTGCTTCCAAATACTTTAAAATACTTTACACTAGGTGCATACCCATACCAAAGTTCATAAGGTGTAGCATTTGTACCTTTCTTGATTTGAACTCTATTCAGTGTATAGACTGCAGTACTCATAGCTTCTTTCCAATACTTATGTGCAACATTTTTCTCCATCATTAGTGTTCTAGCACAGTCCATGATAGATCTGTTCCTTCATTTAGCAATACCATTTTGTGGAGGAGTCCTGGGTGCAGACATCTATCTCTTTATGCCTTGGTCATTGCAAAACCTGTTAAACTCATTAGAAATAAACTCTCCACCTCTGTCAGATCTTAAGCATTTCAAAAAAATTCCTGTTTCCTTTTCAACTATAGCTAAGTACCATTTAAATAACTGGAATGCATCAGATTTTTCCTTGAGAAACATTACAGTCATCATCCTTGAATAATCATCAACAAATAGAATAAAGTATCTAGCACCACAATAGCTTATTTCTCCAATGGGACCACAAAGATCAGTATGGACCAATTCCAAAATTTCCTCTGATATACGTGTTTTACTCTTGAAACTAGACTTAGTCATCTTTCCTAGTTGACATTGTTTACACATAGCATTCTCAGGTTTCTTTAACTTAGGTAGCCCTCTAGCCGAGATGGTGGATGGGACGGTGGGAGAGATGGTGGTAGGGGTAGGGGAGATGATCCCGGTCTAGGGGGTGTGGGTGGTGGAGTGAGGACCAGAAGTGGGGGGAGTGGCGGTCGTTCCAGTACTCTGAGGGTTGGCTTGAGTACTATTTTAGAGGATGATGAGGCGATGGAGGAGGAGGCACCTCAGTTGGTGCAGAGAGTACGCCGACGAATTGGTGCTATTTTGGCTCTAAGAGAGGAGGATAGGGTGGTGATCGAGGATGTGGATGTTGAGATTGGAGATATAGATGTGGAGGCTTTAGATGAGTAGAGTGGAGGGACGAGTTCCTCGACTGGCAGTAGCTCAGGTGGGAGTTTTGAGAGTGATGATGATTCCTGGGTTGTTAGGGGGAGAGGAGGTGAGGGTTTGGGGGACAAGGCTGAGGAGGGGGATATGGATGTGTCNGTCCATGGGGGGTATGGAGGTGGATTCCTCAGAGTTGGAGCGGCTCACTTAGCAGGTACATGATCTATAGGATAGACTTTCTTCTGTTGATGCCCATGCTACTGCGTTGGACGCCAAGGTGATAGCGGCCGAGGCCAGAGAGCGACAGGCTCTAGCTGAGGTTTGTTCATTCATTAACAGTGTACATGATGCCTCTCACCGAGATGTTCTAGACCAATATTATAGATCGGGGCATGATGCGCAGAGAGAGATCAAGTACTATAGATGCCACTATGAGAGTGCAGTTCCTTTAGATCAGAGAGTGCCCAATTACATAGCCTCTCAGAGATCTAGTAGGGCGTAGAGATCACAGAGCAGTGGTTTTGGACCTCCTGGTTCATCACAAAGACTAGCTATTGATATGCCAACCCCTCGTCCACCTCCTGGCGAGGGTGGGGGTAGCACATGTTGATTCTTATTCTTCTCATATTTTGTATCATGTGCCATTTTTTTAGTGATGTTCATTTGATATACTCTAAGTAGTATCCTTTTTTGTATCCCGACACACTAATATTTATTGATATATATGTTGACTACCTTCCTTTGTTTAGACTTGTGACTATTCATTGTACTCAGATATTTTTGATTGATATGACATGCAGCTAGTGTTTTTTATATGATGTGCATTGTTTTACATGATATATGTATGATTCTACATGATTTGGTTTAAGTGATGAAAATATATATGCAACATGATTCTATTATGCAGACTTGTAGATGGATGATTTACTTTTCCTATGATACTGACATGTTCATGCAGGATGGTGGAAATGAAATGCATGTTTATATGAGATGCTTATGGAAGCATGTGATTTATGATTTACCATGTATACAACTACTATAATTTTTTTCATTTTCTGATGCACTTAAATGGAATGAATGCAATCTATTATGAACAAGATATTTGAGTAATGCATGTGTTAATTAGAAAGAAGTTAGTTTGGATAGATGTTCTTTGAGATTGATCTAATAGAATGGAATGATTGAAAAGATTTTTTTGCTTTTTTGATAGATATGACTTGATAGAAAGGATGAGTGTCCCAAGTCGCTTCCCCTTTTTCCAATATTTGTCAACATTGCATCTTTTTTTGTATTTTCTAAAATTCTGAAGAGAGTCTAATGTATCTAGATCACATACCACCTGGATACCGCCATGACCTCTTGATAAGCAGAAGGAGTAGAGAGATTGAATAGAAAGAGAACTTAGTGCACCCAAATATTGACCATCTGGGTTCAACTATGTTCCCTATTTTGAAAAGAAAGAGAGCCAAAAGCACCCAGATATTCACCACCTGGATACTGCTTTGCCCTCTTAAAAAAAAATAAAAAACTTGAAACAAAGAAACCAAGATAGAAATCCTATGCACCCAAAGTCCATTTGGATAACACTGCGAGCTCTTGATTCCGAAAAGGGAAAGCCAAAGCAAACAAGATAGAAATCCTATTCCCCTAGAGTCATCCTATTCCCCTAGAGTCCATTTGGATATCATTGCGAGCTCTTGATTGAAAAATAAAAGAAAAGACCATAGAAACCAAGATAGAACTCTAATGCACTAAGAGTCCATCTAAATAGCACTCTGAGCTCTTGATTCTATAAACCAAACAAGCAAATAAAAGAGAAGGAATGTCCAATTCTTTCCCAGGGTTAAGCTCAGATTGTGGAATTGTGCGGCTGCCAGATAAGTGACAGTGCCTACCGCATTTATCCTAAATCATCATGGCCCTAAAACCAAAGTGAACATTCAACAGACAACAATCAAAGAAAATAAGTCATGATCTATCATAGCTACTCTCCTCGCATGGTGGATCCTGGAGTAGCGTAAGAACATAACCGCAAAATATAGACTGACATCTGGCTGACTTGACTGACCTAGTCAACATTTTTGGATGGTTCCTTGATGTAGTTGGATTCTCTTGATTGGCTTGACTCTTTTGATAGGCTTGATTGGCTTGATT
Organism: Thuja plicata; assembly: GCA_018584345.1. Classification (NCBI taxonomy): domain Eukaryota; kingdom Viridiplantae; phylum Streptophyta; class Pinopsida; order Cupressales; family Cupressaceae; genus Thuja; species Thuja plicata. Next base: position 128,234 of record MU223090.1, read on the forward strand.
GCTTCAGTGTGTCTGGTTTCAATAATAGATTACTCATATAAGAATGACTTGTCTGGTTTGAGCATATCCATCACTGTATAAGACAATTGATATGATTTGATTGATTGGTTGTGACCGTGTTGGTAGCTGATCAAGCTGTGTTAGATGGGCCCCATGCTGGTTCGCAAAGCTCATGATTGTGACATTTGATAGATTGGCTTGGTCACCAGTTGCTTGCTGATTGATTTGATAGATTGATAAAGTTGTGTCATATGGGCCCAATGCCGATTTGCAAAGCTCATGATTGTGACATTTGATTGACTGGGCATGATTTCTCTTTGCTCTCTTGATAACCGAGTTGGTTTTATTGCCTGGGATTTTGCAAGTTTTTGAATGTTTTTTATAAGATTGATTTTCTCAGAACATTTTGATCTTTTTTAGAAATTTTTGATGAGTTTTTTTTTTTTTAGGATTTTTTAAGACATTTTAGAATCGCCCCCTAGTCTAGTGGCCCAGTACTAACCATGGATAAGTGTTGGTGCTTAGAGGGGAATATGCTTCAGGATATAGCTTGGGTAGTCAGTCTTGCATTTGAAATGTGCTCAAGATTTTGGAGTTCATTGATGGTGAAGCTCTATTTGAACACTTGGCGCCTGCTTGCCAGGTTTTCACCAAGGTACCTACTCAATAGCGCATGTTTGCCAGGTTTTCACTGAGAGAGCGATTTTGTTTCTCTTTACTTTTTTGCTTTCTTTTTTTTTTATTTTTTATAATTTTGTTGTCACCAAGGCGCCTGATTGCCAGGTTTTCACCAAGGTAACTTTTGTATTTTTTGATTTCTTTTTGGTATTTTCTGGATATGTAGATAGGTGCCTTAACCATAGAGACCTCAAGGGTAGAACCTCTTGAGATGCATGTTGTTGATGTATCCGGGGAGCTGATCTCCTTCTACTGTCACTAGTATGAATGTCCCACTCTGAGTAGAGCTGACAATGACAAATGGTCCTAGCCAGTTAGGCTTAAACTTTTCGGGTTTGACTCTTTCTTCTTGGTTCTTTTGATTTCCATGGGGACAAGGTCTCCTAACTCAAATGTTCATGGCTTCACCTTCTTGTGATAGTTTCTTCTAAGGCAATTCTGATAGCCTTGTAAGTGGTTGAATGCATGTTGTCTTCTTTCATCTAGTAACTCGAGTTCATTGAGCCTTGCTACTTTGTAGTACTCATCTGTAATCAGGTTCTTCAATGATATCCTTAGGGGTGGGATTTCCACTTCGAGGGGTAGTACCACCTCTAATCCATAGACTAGGGAGAAAGGAGTGGCTCATGTAGGTGTTCTCACACTAGTTTTGTATGCCCATAATGCGGGACTAAGCTGTAAATGTCAGTCTCGTCCTGATTCGTTCACTGTTTTCTTCAAGATTTTCAAGATTGTTTTGTTTGTAGCTTTGGCTTGGTCATTCCCTTGAGGATAATAAAAGGAAGATAACCCTTGTTTGATATGGAACTATTCACATAGCTCTTCGACATCTTTGTTTTGGAAAGGCATATCGTGATCTGTCAGGATGGTTTGAGGAATCCCGTATCGATAGATGATGTGGTTAAGTATGAACATTGATATCTGCTTTCCAATTATGTAAGTGATGGGAATTGCTTCCACCCACTTAGTGAAGTACTCTGTCGCTGCTATGATGTATTTGTGTCCATCTACTGAAGAAGGTGTAATTTTGCCCACTAGGTCAAATGCCCACATAGAAAATGGCAATGGTGATGTGATAGGATTTAGTTCTTGGGTTGGTGCATGGATGAGGTCTCCATGAATCTGACACTATCTACACCTTTGTACATGTTTGTGTACATCTGTCTATATTGTGGGCCAATAATATCCCATGCAGATGATCTTCTTAGATAAGTTGTTTCCACCTCCGTGGGTTCCACAAATTCCTTCATGTACCTCGTACAGAGCTCTCTGGGATTCCGTGGAAGTGAGACATCGTAGTAGTGTTTTGTCTAGACTTTGTCTATATAAAGTAGTTGAGAGGATGGTATACCTAGAGGCTTGGCGGATGAGGGACTTTCTCTGGTTTCTAGACAAGTTGGGAGGTAAGGCACTATCTTGGAGGTAGTTGTATACATCTTGGTACCAGGGTTTTTCAGGACCAACAAGGACGCATGTTGATTCTGTGATGGATGCTTGATGTGATGGCACCAATAGTTGCTCTACTAGAAACTGGAATCTCGTTTTGTTGCCTAGCATATCAATCAATGATGCTATGGTATCCATCACATATGCAACTTTGTTCTGTGCTCGTGGGACTTACTCGAAGAAGATGTAATGGAACTTGGTACATAATGTTTCCATTTGTGCTTTGTATGGTATTAGCTTCTCGTCTTTGGTCATATAATCATTGTTGACTTACTGATGACCAACTATGAATCTCCAAAGACCTTAAGGTTCTTTATTCTCCATTGAATTTCTATCTTAAGACCGATGACCAGTGCTTCATATTCTACTATGTTGTTTGTGCGTGGGAAGTTGAGTCTGAAAGACTTTGGAATTGTATCATGATCTGGAGTGATAAGCACTATCCCTGCCCCTGCACCATGGTTCATGCATGAACCATCAAAGTATAGTTGTCATACCTTGATCGCTGGTTGTAGTGTCATAATATATTCGTCAGGAAAGTCAGAAATAATAGGCTGATGGTCCTGAATGGGTGCCTCTACTAGTTGATCTGTGATCACTTGCCCTTTGATGGCCTTTCTATCTATGTACTCAATGTTAAAATCACTTAAGATCATTACCCACTTCGCAAGTCATCCGGTGAGCATTGCTTTGCTTAGGAGGTATTTTAAAGGATCAACATGTGTGATCAACTTTATTTGGTGACTCAACATATAATGTCTCAGCTTCTGCGAAGCAAAGATAACTATAAGGCATGACTTTTCAATTGGTGTATAGTTGAGCTCATATCCTACCAATGTTCTGCTTAGATAGTAAATGGCCCTTTCTTTACCTGCGTCATCATGTTGTGCCAGAAGTACACCTAATGTTGATTCTGTTGCTGAGATATACAGAAGCAATGGTCTACCTTGGACTAGTGGCACCAATATAGGAGACTTGAGGAGGTGGTCCTTGAATATTTGGAAAGCTTGTTTGCATTGCTCTGTTCATATGAATTTGGTGTCTTTGTGCAGTAGATGTTGGAATGAATGGCACTTATCTGCTAGCTAAGCTATGAAGTGCCTAATTGATTGGAGCCTTCCTTGTAACCCTCTTAGTTGCCTCAGGTTTGATGGTGGAGGCATGTCCAATATTGCTTTGACTTTATCTGGGTCTACTTCTATGCCTCTACGTGACACTATGAACCCCAATAGCTTTCTTGTTGTGACACTGAATGCACATTTATTTGGGTTTAAACAGACTTTGTATTCCTGCATTCTGTCAAAGATTGGTCCCAATACTTGTAGATGATCCTTGCGAAGCATTGACTTGGCTAGTATGTCGTCCACATAGTCTTCCATTATTTTGTAGATGAGATCATGAAATATAGTTGTCATATCCCTTTGATATGTCACGCCAGCATTTTTAAGACCAAATGGCATGACATTCCAACAGTAAGTGCCCCAAGGACATGTGAAAGTTGTTTTCTATTGGTCCTCTAGTGTGATCCTTATCTGATTATACCCTAAAAAGCCATCCATGAGTGATAGCACTTGATGTCCAACAATTAGATCTACTATCATATCAATGTTGGGTAAAGGAAAGTCATCTTTGGGACAAGCTATGTTGAGATCTCTAAAGTTTGTGCAAATTTGTATTTGACCACTGTGCTTTGTAACTGGTACCAAGTTAGATATCCAGTCTGCATATGGTATAGATCTTATGAACTTATCATCCAAGAGCTTCTTCAATTCTGCCTTCACTAACAATGCCACATGGGGATGCATCTTTCTTAGCTTCTGCTTGACTGGTTTGGTGTTGTGTAGCAACGAGAGATGATGTAGCATGAGTTTTGGATCTAATCCTGGCATATAAAAGTAGGACCATGCAAAATTGATTATCCTTGCTTTGAAGAAATAAATGAACTATTCTCTCTCCTCAGGGGTGAGTATTTTTCCAAGTATATGTTCTTTGGGTTCTTGTCATCTCCCAAATTGACTTCCTCTATTTCTTCTACTAGTAATGCCAATTTATCCTCTATTAAGGGGAGGAGTTCCTTGTTTCCATCTTCTAGCGCCTCAATGAGGTTTTCGCTAGAAGATACATCTTGTTTTAGCTTTTTATCATCTTTTTGTTATTTTTTCTTTTGTTGACTGGAAAGAGGAGCGGCCTCCCTGAAATATGCCGCTCTATGAAGGTCAATGGAGAAGCTTGCCTTGTGGTCTCCTGATGACATGCCTTCCCTAAGTCCCATGAAATGAGCTATAGCCTCATCGTTCTCAAAGACATCTAAACCAGGCGGTCCTTGTTGATCCCACTCTATTAGCTCTGGGTGTACAAGACAGATACTTTCATGGTTGTTTGACTCTAGTTGATTGAAAGGGAATACAAATATGGTTCCTACAAAACTAGACTGTGATGTGGACGCGCCACTTGAGGAATGATAAATGACATGCTTATATATGCAGGGTTGTTTAGCAATGGATAGTTGGTCAAATAAGTCTTCTAGGTTTATGATAGTGTCTTGATCGAGGGGAATAATCTGGGATCGATGGTTTAGAGTCGTGAAGGGATCTCCACTCATACTCATGGGATTCAGCCTTGATAGAATGTTTGTCAGATGTCTCACTTCCTTCATTATCATTGATTTCTATGTGGAGGTTTATTTGGGTTTGTGTGGTTCCCTCTTTGGTGGGAAACAACTGTGCTAGTATGTTGCTTATCAAGAGATGTTTTGCGTTGTGCCCCCTGTGCATCTCTACTATTTGTTCCTGATCAACTTGGATGTCTTGGATTATAGGACCGATTCTTTGTTGCCCATAGCCCAACCCTCTCTTGTTTCTTCGGGTTGGCAGGAGAGACAATTCCATTAAGCCTTGTTGTCTTTCCCCTAGGCCGGTTGTACCATCATACCTTAATCTTTGTAACATTGTATAACCATCACCATAGTTTGATAGGGGTAGGGTTTGTCGGATTGTCTCTTGTGGGTCTTGGTATAACCATGTACTAATATATTATTCAAATGGATTTTCTTCTGCTATGTCTCCCCACCTGACAAAGGTTGTGGGTGGACATCTGAATAGAATAGGTTGTGGAGTTTCTGTTATAATAATAGGTTGTGGCATGCCATAAGTTCTTGGGCTCTAAGGCATGTGCGTGATGGTGAAATCCTCTTCATATCTGTACTCACCACAGCCTTTGTCGGTGATTGATAGTTTGCTTGCTTTCCATGTGACATCCTTAGGATTTGAATCTGAAGAGGAGGGGATACTTGCATCTTGGTTAATGGCTATCTTTCTTGTTGTCCGTGTGAAATCCTTAAGATTTGAATCTGAAGAGGATGGGATGCTTGCATCTTGGTTTGAGGGTACCTACTTATCAGTGTTGATTTAGACTGCATTACAGTATTGGAAAGGATTGGGATCTCCCTCTATGATGATTTCCTCTCCCTAGTGTGGGAACTTGATGTATTGATGGTATGTCAAAGGTACAACTTGCATTTCATGTATCCAGGGTCTCCCTAGTAGCATCTTGTATCCCAACTCAAGATCTAGGATCTGGAAGGGAGTGTTTTTTACCACTGGACTGATACAGACAGGTAGAATGATAATACCTTTAGAGGACCTTTCCTCTTCATCATAAGCTCTGATATTTATCCTTCTTGTGACATCAATGCTTGATTCTGAATAGCCCAGTTGCTTGATTAACTTTAGAGTACAGATGTTTAACCTAGCTCCACCATCAACAAGGACCCTATGGATAGCGCTTTTGTGGACTTGGACCAGTAAGTGCAACAGATCATTATGCAGGGGTTTATGCGATGGCACATCACGGTCTGTGAATGTGGCATGTTTGTTAGCAGCTATATGGTTAACCATCGTTTGGAAGCTCTTAGGTGTTATGTCCCTTAGGACAGCTACATTCTGAAGGGATTGGTCAAGTGCTAGTTTATGTTGTGGAGATATGCGCAATAGGTCAAACATGGAGATCTGGGCAGGTGTGCACTTTAGTTGATCCACTATGCTTGGCTGTGGATTTGAGTTTGCTTTAGGATTGGCAGATACAATAGATGAGGATGGTACTCCTTCAAAGATGACTCTGGTGTGATGCGTTGTTACAGCACATTTGTTACCTTGGTCTTTGATAGTGATTGTAGCCACATGGCTATCTGAAGGATTGAGGCAATTGATAACATTATCACTGTCGGCATATGTATAGTTGACTTGTTTTATCTGTCTACCAGACCCAAAGGCTTTTTCCTTGTTGTGATCATGAAAGGTATCGTTTAAGATAGTGTGATCAGTTGTGCCTTTGGTTTGGGTGTTTATCACATCGATGGCCCCTGTGCCAATCAGATCTTGGATAGCATGTTTCAAATGGAAACAGTTAGACATTTTGTGCCCTTTCACCCGATGAAACTCGCAGAAGTCTTTGTCATTATACCATCTTGGTTTTTTGCATCTTGTTCACATTCCCTTATTTTAGGGAGAGTGATAGTGTTTGATTGTATCAACTTGCGTAAAGCTAATTCTATCGGCTCTCCTAATGGTGTGAAATCTCATTGTTGGAATTGAAACCGTGGTCTACGTTGATTTTGTTGTTGATTGTTTGACACAGTGGCCACTTGTACAAGGGGGGTTAGTTTTGGGTGTATATTTTTTGAGTGGGCCTTGTGGGTTGTTGATTGGCCACAGGTGCACCTTGCAATGACACCTTAGGTTGTGCATAGTTGACTGTCTTCACATCAATGACACCACCACTAGTGACTTTTTTGTTTTTGTTCCACCACTTGGCTTTGTCCGTTGCATTTTTGTTTGTATTCATTTGTGTTGGATCTGCAAGGATTCCTTGTTTGACTAAGTACTTCTCACAACGAACTCCTCATTCGATGAGTTGTGTAAAGTTTGGAGCTAACTATAATTTTGTTGTGAATGACATGTCTGGAATTAGATTGTCAACAAACAAGACTATTAGGTTTTGTTCGAGCACATCATATGTTATGCGGTTTTTCGTAGTCCTCCATCTCTATAGGAACTTCACAAAAGACTCTCCATCATTCTGTTTGATATCGCAAAGGTCCTTGATGCTGAACTTGTGCTTGATATTATGATGGAAGTGAGCTATGAAATTTTCAGCCAGTTCACCCCAAGACTGAATGCCATGAGATAAATGCGAGAACCATTCCACTGCTGGTCTGACCAAGCTTTGTGGGAACAGTCACATTAAATATGTCTCATCATGGGAGACTTCAAAGCAACTAGCAAAAAACTCTCAGATATGTTCAATGGGGTTGGTATTGCCCCTATATTTGTCAAATTTCAGTACTGAGAAGTGATTTGGGAACGGAGACATGTGGAGAGAACGATCAAAGGGGTATGGGTATAAATCCTCTGCGGTGTAGGATTTAGTTTTCCCATGATTTTTCATATCCATAATTTGGGTTTGAAGGGTTTTCATTTGTTGCATTAACATGTCCATTTGATATTGAGGTTGATGTGTGAGGACGTTCCTCTGTGCTATACTGGGTATGAGGCTGTGCCAACATAGGATTTCATTCTGGGGACTTGATATTGATTTCCCACCGAGTGATTTTGAAATGGGGGCACATGCATAGCCCATGGTGGGTTTTGATGCATTTGTTGTTAGGATTGGGTATGTTTTTGTGGTTGAAACTGGGGTTGATACTGTTGGTGTTGATATTGTTGCTGCTGAGGTTGGAATTGAGGCAACTGAAGCTGGGGTTGTTGTTGTGGGGGTTGGATTTGTGGCAACTGAAGCTGGGGTTGTCATTGCAGGGGTTGGATTTATGTCAACTAAAGCTGGGGTTGTCATTGCAGAGGTTGGATTGATATCAGAATGGGTAATGATGTAGGCCTGGGTGGGCATTGACTGTAAGTCATACCTGCAGAGATGGATCCCTATGGGCATGAGGTGTTTATCCCAAGACTAGTATGAATTGACTGCAACAGCGACATATTTTTAGAATAGTTGGTGTTTGGTGGGATGGAAAGCATAGAATGAGAGCTTGATTGCCTCGGTCATGTGACTGAAGGAGGGAGCATACTAGTGACCATAGGTGAACTCAGTTGCGAGCCTATCATGCTCTGAGTGGAAGATGTGTTGGCCTGGTTTGTGTCATTGGTTTGACTGGGTATTGTCTGTGTCAATGTGGTTAATACCAATAGTGGGAAGATTTGAGAAACAACAGGCAGTATGTGAGGAGGCTAAGTAGTGTTTTGACCTGCGAGAGGGTTTTCAGGCCATATGGTCGATACATTGAATTCAGTGGGGAGTTTGACTCCCTTCTTTATCAGCATGGCTAAGAAGCGTTCAAGATTCCTATCTACAACAATGTCAACCACTTATGTGGAATAAGCATCTTTCTCTATATCCTCTAGTTCCTCTTTTGTTACATTTTGGAAAAGAGCTGCCCCACAGGGTTGTTCAATGAACATAGTAGAACTAGTATTTACAAAAGGGTCGTCTTTTCTCTCTATTTCCCAAGTGGGGAATGTGTTTATATATGACTCATCAGGTTGCGTTCTAGCCTTTGACCTTGTGTAAGGCCCTCCATGAGGTGTTTGAGACATAGTGTGGTCTAGATTTTGTAACTAAAACAAGTGATATAAAGCAAATAAAGAACAATATCCTTTCAAAGGAAGTCCGAGTTATGTTTTGGACAAGGGTAATTCTAAGAAAATTTTTTGATATATCTTGATCTCAAAGTGGTTATGATATAAAAAGATAAGATTTTTTGACCTTTGCCTTGGACAAAGTCACTTTGATAAAGATGATGATGTTTGATATGATGAGATCAAGATATTTTGAGTCTGAGCTTTCGAACTAACAATGTTTTAGACAATAATCGTGCTTTTCAGAGAAGGGATGATCTTTAATGTTTAGAGATTCACACAATGTTCTTCGCATTTTCCTGGGATAGACACTAGTTTTAGACACCAAATGAAGAGTTATTTCAAGGTTTTTAGGTTTAAAACAGGTGTAAAATATCTCTGGTCAAGTGCGGAAAAACTCTGTCGATTGCAGCAAAGTGTATGGTTGATTGCGGTACGTTATCACTGATTGCGGTAATAAACAAGTTGATTGCGGCAATAAACAGTTAAACTGCGACAGACTTCCTTCAATTGCGGCACAATGCAGGCAATTGCGGTAAAAGAGGAATAGTCTCAAAAAAAGACTAAATGATGGGTATCACTGCTTGACAATTTTGATATTTTGGCACAATGCTTATGATTTGCAAGACAGTTGACGTTGACAACCCTAGACTTTAACACGTTTGACTTGTTTTGACAGTTTGGATGTTTTGTTTTGTGTTTTCAAAAACTAATTAAGGAAATAAGCACAATAGACACTATTTTGATGAATGAAGATTGACAATGTGTATGTTCTACAAATTTTTCAAGTTGCAAGGTTATCACGAGGTCTCAACAATGAACAATTAGATTTAATTTAGGTCAATGGCTTCAGAGTACAATGTTATAGGCCCAATGCTTAGATGTTTGTTAGCTCACACAATTGTCTTACTACTAGGACACGAAGGTCCGTGACGTAGGTGCCCATATTTTTTTCCATTTCCAGGTATTGTTGTCGTGGAGTGAAGATCTCTTTTACTACACAAATATCATGGGACACATATGTTGGGAATCTTGGGAAGAAATTTTACAACCCCTTGCACTATAATAAGGTACCTGTTTGGAGGTAAATCAGGTTGGCCTCTAATTAACAAGGTTGTAGTAAGGGTTCATGACATCTATCCAATCAGTTTATACGTGTGTGACTCACTTAAGAGCCTAGTTGATCACGCTGGCTCCTTAGGGATATTCACCCGATCCAGACTATCACCAACACACCTCGCCCGAGCTTGGCTAGATAAGATAGAACTTTGGTTTGTGCCTTGTTTATATACCGATCGAAAGGATTATTGGTTTAAGGTCATTCTCCGAGGAAGAAGTGCATTCCTCGGACAGGCCTTTCTAAAAATTATAAAGGTTTCTAATCTAACAGATTGTGCAAGTGCACTCAAAACTCAAGACACAAGGTAAATCAATTAAGCTCTGAAAGTTTGAAATGTGAACTAAGATACACCACCATACAAGCACAAGTGTTCAATTTTAAGCCCAAAAAGTAGGTGTTGATTGCTTGTTCAATTTTAATGCACCAAATCGAGAGATTTTTTTGCCTTGTTCAATTTTAGTCCCCACGTCAATTTTAAGCCCAAATCTAAAATGTGAGATGTGAGATGTTTGACAAACACTATTCTTTTTAAACCCAAATCGACAAGTGAATTCCTTTTAATTTGCTTTATTTAAACAAGTTAGTATCAAAAGGATTTTTGCAAAAATGAGAGTATGTGTAACTTTGAAACAATGAATGACACTCACCAACAACTTACCCTTCCTGTTCGTGGGAACTCGTCGTCCTGCAGAAAAATAAAGAAAGTATCAGGTTTTCAGATAGCAAGATAAAGAATTTGACCCCGATGAGCAATTTTGTAGGTGATTGCGGTAATGCACAGGCAACTGCGATAAATAACAAGTGATTGTGGCCTAAAAAATAGTAATTGCGACAAAACACTTTCACTTACGGTAATGCACAATCAATTGCAGTATGGATCGGTTAATTGTGGTATAATTCTTCTGATTGCGGTACTAGTGGATCAATTGAGGCAAAATGTAGAAAAGACAGTTATACAGAAGATGACAGAAAAGAAATGCGGAAACCTACAATCGATTGCGACAAAATTTTGTCAAGTGTGGCAAAATACCAGCAATTGCGAAATAACACAAATATCGAAAAAAATATAAAATTTTAGGTTTGCGACTGTATGACCGTGGTTAATCAATTTTGTTTGTCATCTGTAAGAGATAATCAGGCTGTTTGTTTCACGTCAGGATCACCAAAATGTACGCCTCCTTCAATCGTGATCCGTGGTTCCCAAGCTTTCCAAAGGCGAGAGTTAGTAGCAAAGGTTTTATAAATGATATAAATCAAGTACACAAGAACTACTAAAACGAATAACTTGAAACGTAACCAATAAAATGTACAAACAATGAAAATGAAAACAAATGAATGCATACCCCAAAGTGCTTGAAGCTTCTATTGTCTCTCTCTACTCCTTCTGAAACGTTGTTATTGATGCTCAGTATTGGTGTGGCAGCGTCTATGACTTGAGAAGTGTCGTGAATTTGCTAATTGAAAAGGATGTGTGATCACAAGATGGCTTGAATGCTAGAACCAAACTGACATAGTAATGGCGTACAAGAGCTTGAAATCCTAGATCTTTCAAATGGTTATGAAGGATTTATTATATAGGAATTGAGGATGAAATGAACGGTTGAGATCAATCCCAAAGATAGAGAGATGAATGGTTGAGATTAAAAGAAACTGGAGAAGCCATCAGTAAACTCCACCTCTTCATTTGGTAAAGAGGAGATAGAGTTTGGTTGACTGAAGAGCTAATTGTAAGTTACATTTTTGAACTGAAGAGGTGGGTGAAGTTACCCATGTGGACTGGAGAGGTGGGTGGAGTAACCCATGTGATCTGATTGGAGTTATCTCTTTGAAGATAAATGAATATTTAATTCATTTATT
>MU223090.1:140132-151739 GCA_018584345.1 Thuja plicata
AATTAAATAAAATTAATTATTTAATTAATTTTGAGAATTTGATTAGATGATTTGGAGAATGAATTTAGAGGAAAATAGATGATTAATTAATGATTAAAAAACCATTAATTAATAGATGAAAATTAGTATTTTTAAAGTAAAGTCGCAAGACTGTTCATTTTCGGGTGTCTACAATATTACCATATTATTTGTCAACAATTTATTATCAAACAATGAAAGTTCATTATGACAAAAAAGAAGTAAAACTTTATGTCACATCATAATTTATGGTTGAAGAAAATATATATTGTTTTAAAATTGAAATTCATTTTTCTACACTCACTAAAGAGGAAAAAATAGTTTATCAAATTATGAAAATATGTTAGAAAATATCAATTATAGAATTTTTGTTCAATTTGTTTAATTCAGTATTATGATTGGTCAAACTATTTGGATTTTATCACTTGTCTTTTTGCCAACAGTGGAATGCACAAAGTTTTAAATTTTTTATTTTTTTTTAAATAAAAGTTTCACACATGACTATAGCAGACATCAACCAATAAAATGTTAGAGAAGTATTTTATTTTAAATAATGAAAAATTTAATATATATTAAAACCATATAGTTGCAAAAAGTTGTTGAAAAATAAAGTGTTATTCAATCAAATGGTTGATCAAAGCAAAAACTCCAGAAGGAAATGAATCATATTTGTAGATACAATATAACGATGAGCACAAAATAAATTTTGAAAGATGGGGATTTTTTTTTGCTTTAAATACGCTAGATTTAAAAGTGAACAACAATGAATACGATCTGTCAAGAATACATTTTCATGTCACATATGATGTGAACATATTACCATATTATTTGTCAATAATTTATTATCAAACAATGAAAGCTCATTATGACAAAAGAGAAGTAAAACTTTATGTCACATCATAATTTATGATTGGAAAAAAATTATTATTATTAAAATTTGAATCTATTTTTTTGCACTAACTGTTTAAAGTATGAGCCAATAAGAAAAGAGGAAAAAATAGTTTATCAAATTATGAAAATATGTTAGAAAATATCAACTATAAAAATTTTGTTCAATTTGTTTAATTTAGTATTCTAATTGGTCAAACTATTTGGCAACAGTGAGATGCATAAAGTTTCAATGTTTATTAAAGAATATGCACAAGATATTCGTGTCAGATTGGTTGGTACATTTTTAATTTTATTTTATCACTTGTCTTTTTGCCAATAGTGGAATGCACAAAGTTTTCATTTTTTCTTTAAAAAAATTCAATAAAAGTTTCACACATGATTGTAGTAGACATCAACCAATAATGTTAGAGAAGTATTTTCTTTTAAATTATGAAAAAAATAATATATATTAAAATTATATAGTTGCAAAAAGTTGTTGAAAAATAAAGTGTTATTCAATCAAATGGGCGATCAAAGCAAAATCTCCAAAAGAAAAAGGATCATATTTGTGGATACAGTATAACAATGGACACAAAATAAATTTTGGAAGATGGGGATTATTTTTTTGTTGCTTTTAATATGTTAGATTAAAAAGTGAACAACAATGAATATGATATGTCAAGAATACATTTTCACATCACATATGATGTGAACATATTACCATATTATTTGTCAACAATTTATTATCAAACAATGAAAGCTCATTATGACAAAAGAGAAGTAAAACTTTATGTCACATCATAATTTATGGTTGGAAAAAAATTATTATTTTTAAAATTTGAATCTATTTTTTTGCGCGACTGTTTAAAGTATGTATTTTTTTGCGCGACTGTTTAAAGTATGAGCCAATAAGAAAAGAGGAAAAAATAGTTTATCAAATTATGAAAATATCAACTATAGAATTTTTGTTCAATTTGTTTGATTTAGTATTCTAATTGGTCAAACTATTTGGCAACAGTGAGATGCATAAAGTTTCAATGTTTATTAAAGAATATGCACAAGATATTCGTAGATATTGTCAGATTGGTTGGTACATTTTTAATTTTATTTTATCACTTGTCTTTTTACCAATAGTGGAATCAAACATCAACCAATAAAATGTTAGAGAAGTATTTTCTTTTAAATTATGAAAATTTTAATATATACTAAATTATATAGTTGCAAAAAGTTGTTGAAAAATAAAGTGTTTTTCAATCAAATGGTTGATCAAAGCAAAAACTCCAGAAGGAAATGGATCATGTTTGTGGATACAGTATTATGATGAGCACAAAATAAATTTTGGAAGATGGGGATTTTTTTTGTTTTTAATATGTTAGATTAAAAAGTGAACAACAATGAATATGATCTGTCAAGAATACATTTTCACGTCACATATGATGTAAACATATTACCATATTATTTGTCAACAATTTATTATCAAACAATGAAAGCTCATTATGAAAAAAGAGAAATAAAACTCTATGTCACATCAGAATTTATGGTTGGATAATAATAATTATTTTTAAAATTGAAATTTATTTTTTTGCACTGACTGTTTAAAGTATGAGCCAATAAGAAAAGAGGAAAAAATGTTAGAATAATTGAGAGGGGGTGAATCCGTGGCCTAAAAAATATTCCACTAAATTAACCCAAAAACTTAGTACCATAATATTAAGCCTCTAATTATCTTCAGTCCTACAAGATGAATGCCTTGAAATAATATCAACAAATAACTACTGCTCAGAGTTCAATGTCAAACATTATTCTTATTGTTTACCGATTAGCAGTCTTTCATTTATCGAAATGCAGTAAATTGTTTAGTGTATACCGATCAATCCAGATTAGTTATGTGTAATATAAAACACTAAAGTAATGACTCTTAAACACATTGATACATGGATTTTTAACATGAAAACCTTGTTAAGGGAAAAAACCACTTGGGACCAGTAACCCAAAATTTTCACTCTTCTGAATTGAGCTCGGTGAAGAGCCAACCCTGTTAAAGGTTACAAACACATTGTTAGGTGTGACCTTATTAAAGGATTTAAATAGAATAGTTTGTCACTTGATATCGGGCATCTTTATGCTACCTTTTGTGACCAAACGCGGTGTAGTTTGTCAAATGGTATCTGGAATCTCATGCTATCTTCGTGACCAAACCTTTTGATACTCTTTGGGATGTATCTCAATATAGAAAGGATTGTTAAGTCCTGCTTGGTTAAGAGACTTTTTTATCCAATGGTTAAATTAAAACAGTAAATGATATGTTCACATATACAACTATACTTTGCAGATTTTCAGATCTATTGTAAGCTCATAATACCTTTCTGATCAATGTATCTTTTCAATACCTTTACTCCACTTCTTTCTGCTCGGTGATGTTGTGCTTCTTTATTGCTTGTTGGCCATAGAATTAGCTCTATTCTTTAGCTTGATTGATCAGGTCTGATTGAAGACTTCTTTCTTCATAAGTTTCTCTTTAGCGTCTTCTTTCTCTATTGACCCCTTAATTCATAATGAATTAGCTTGTCTCTTTATAGACTTGATTTCACTGTTTGTCAGTTCTTGGCATGATCCACAATTCTAGCCAATCATGCTTTAAATCTTTACTTCAGTTTTATCTCGTAGATTTCTCTTTGACAACTGGAATAAAATAGCTTTAAATCTTTTACTTATCTCTAGTTTTAACTTGGTGATAAAAAATAATATTAACAACCAGTTAACTCCTTTATCTCTTGCCAGCTAAGTCTTTTGTCATTTTTGAACTTTAGTTCTTTTTGGTGTTTTAACTCTCTGTTAGCTTCGGTCAACACTTTAGTTTTCCTCGGCCATCTCCATCGGGGTTGTCTGTCCATCGGGCATCACTGTGAAGTTCTGCTCGTCGGTAATGCTCGTCGGGTTTCTTGCTCAAGCAACACTGGGACTTTCCTCTTGGGTTTCTTTGTCCGTCGGGGTGCACTGTCTATCGGTGTTTGTAGTCACTTAGTGAATACTGATCTTTTATGCATTACTGAAAGCATAACCTTTATCTCTCTAGTTCTCTGAAGTCTTTGACACTTTATATATAACCAATCAGATTATATCAATTTGACATCAATGACAATACAATACATTAACTGATTTAATGTCTTGCATTAACTTTCTACAGCTTGGTGATCATCAACTTAACATCTTCAAACATTCAATCAGTTATAGGTCATCAATCTCTCCTTTTGGCATTGATGGAAACACACTACATTATCACACTATATTATTACTAATACAATATGAAATATATCGGTTGTAGTTCATCAATCTACCAATATTATTATTCTATAACCAATACAAATGTCTGGCTTTTGTTAAGCTCATATAGCTTAGATTTGTTTCTTGCAGAGTGCTTTCTTTAATATTTATTTCCTTCACTAGATAAATGTAGCGGATTCTAATTCTTTCTTTGATGTTGTCTCTCCCTTTGACTGTTCCTCTCCTTGATCATCTCTTTTTCCTTTGACAGTAATAAGTCATCTTTTCCTTCATGATACTTCTCTCCTTTTACATGTTACATCTCTCTCTTTGATGGATATTTCATATGTAATCTCTCCCTTTGGATATTTTGGATATTCTCTCCCTTTTGTTAATGATTATCTCTCCCTTTGAATTCTTAGGATCTTCTCTCCCTTTGACAATAATGCCAAAGTAAACATTGATCATGCCAAAGTTATAATATACTCCTTGAATTTCCCTATCCATTATCAATGTGGTGACTCTAGTGTTTGGTGCAGATATGTACCTTGTTGTGTACTAATGTATTTTTGCAGTCCATTTTTGTGCTTGCATCAACATGAATGATCTTCTGATTATGTGTAGGCTGATGCAGCCTCCTAGTAAGCTTACTGACCAATAGACAAGGGTCGGATCCCTAGTCTCTATCTTAGGTACTCAAATGTATCTTGAGGCAATGGTTTTATGAATATATCAACTAATTGTTCCTTTGATTGGACATATTTTAGTATCACCTCTTTCTCTTCTACTTTTTCTCTTAAGTAATGATATTTGATAGTTATATGCTTTGTCTTAGCATGCATGACTAGATTCTTAGAAATGTTAATTGCACTGGTATTATCACAATAGATAATCACTGGTTCAAGAATCTTCATATTCATACCTTCCAATAATTGTTTGATCCAGACAATGTTAGAGCAGTTTCTAGCAGCAGCCACATATTTTGCTTCTGCAATAGATTGTGAGATGCATCATTGCTTCTTTCTTATCCATGTGACAAGTATGTCACCCAGTTGTGCTCTTTCGGTCATCTAAATTTCTATCCCAATCAGGATCTGTATAGACTTGAAGCTCAAATTTGCTTTCCCTTTTATACCATAAGTCATAGTCCTCGGTGTTCTTTAGATATCTCATAATTCTCTTGACAACAAGCATGTGTGATTCTTTGGGATTAGCAGAGAATCTTACAACTATTCCAACTGCATGTGCTACATCTGGTCTAGTATGAACAACATACATTAGTTTGTCAATCATTGATCTATACAAGGTTTGATTTACCTCATTTGATTTGTCTTCTTTTGTCAGCTTACATCCAGTTGTCAGGTGTTCCAACTAGCTTGGAATCTTCCATCTTGAATATCTTCATCACTTCCTTGATGTATTTAGATTGCGTGATATATATGCATGCATCTTGTTGAAGAATCTGTAGACCAAGAAAGAATTTGATCTCTCAAAACATCGACATCTCAAATTCTTTGCTCATTTCATTAGCAACGGATTTACATAACATATCATTACCCCCAAATATGATATCATGAACAAATATTTAAGCAATCAGAATATTACCATCAGTATCTTCTTTTAAGTACAGATTGTTATTTTCACTTATTCTTACAAATTCAATGCTTATGAGATAGGAGTGAAGTCTTTCATACCAGGATCTAGGTGCTTGTTTTAATCCATACAAGGCTTTGTGTAGTCTACATACCATGTTCCTCTTGTCTGGATCAACAAACCCTTCTAGTTGTTCAATGTATACTTCTTCTTCCAGTATTCCATTTAGGAATAAATATTTGACATCCATCTGGTATACCTTGAATCCTTTGAATGCAGCATAAGCAAGTAAAATTCTTACTCCTTCTAGTCTAGCAATGGGTGCAAAGGTTTCTCCATAATCAATACCTTCTTCTTGTGCATACCCCTTGCATACTAATCTTTCTTTGTTTCTTGTGACTTCTCCATTCTCATTCAACTTATTTCTGAATATCCATTTGGTACCGATGACATTCTTGTCATTTGGTTTTGGTACTAGTGTCCATATTCTATTCTTCTCAATCTTTTCTATTTCTTCATTCATAACACTAACCCATTCTTCATTTTCAAGTGCAGTATTAACATATTTAGGCTCAAAATCACAAATTAAACATCTAGTGTTTAGTGACTTACATATTTTTCTCATTCTAGCCTTCTTGTCTCCTATGATATGATTTTGTGGATGGTGTCTTCTGACATACTTGGCAAGTATCAATTCAGTTTTTTGTTCAGCATTTTGATCATCATCTTGACCTTCATTTTGATCTCCATCGTTCGGAACATCATTTTCCTTATTTTTGGTAATTACAGCTTGATGCTCGAGTGCAATGTTCTATTGCTCAAGAGTGATACATTGTTGCTTGGGTAGAGTGCCAGGTTCTTTAGTGTGAACAAACATGTTGTATTCTTCTGGTTCTTTTATGCTTTCCTCATCATTTTTCTCTGCATATTCATCTATTTTGATATTTGCACTTTCAATGATTTTTTTAGAGGACTCGCTAAGACATTTATAAGCCTTGCTCTTAGTGGAATACCCTAGAAAGATACCTTCATCACTTTTGGAGTCAAGCTTTCTATTTATATCATCTTTCAAAATATAACATTGACTACCAAAAATTCTTAAGTAACTTACATTGGGTGTGTAACCATACCAAAGCCCATAGGGTGTCTTCTTGATGTCTTTCTTCAATTGTACTATGTTTAATTTGTAGACAATAGTACTGACAGCTTTCCTCCAGAATCTTTGAGTGATGTTTTTCTCTATCATTAGTGTTCTTGCATAATAAACAATGGATCTGTTTCTCCTTTCAACAATCCCATTTTGTTGTGGTGTCCTTGGTGCAGAAACTTGTATTATAATTCCATGCTCATTGCAATAGTTAGTGAATTCATTAGAAACAAATTCTCCTCATTTATCTGATCTTAAGCATTTCAATTCATTACCACTTTGTTTTCCTACCATATATTTATACCATTTAAACATCTTGAATTCTTTTGATTTTTCTTTTAAGAGCATAACTATCATCATTCTAGAATAATCATCTACAAAGAGAATGAAATAGCTATCACCATAGTAACTCTTTGTTCTCATAGGTCCACATAGATCTGTATGAACTAATTCTATAATTTCATTAGATGTATGGGCTCTGCTATTGAATCTAGACTTTGTCATCTTACCTTTTTGATAATTTTTACACATGATATGCTTGGGTTTTGACATGTTTGGTAAGCCTCTTACTTTCCTTTTATTGCTTATCTTAATCATGTTGTCAAAATTCGCATGACATAATCTCTTATTCCATAACCATATGTCTTTGTTTATAGTCATTAAACAAGTGGTTTTAATGTCATTAAGATAGAAAAGGTTACCTTTTGTCTATTCACCAGTTCTGATCAACCTTCCAGATTCATTAAAGATCTTTGCCTTTTTATTCTCAAATGCTACTCGATGACCTGTGTTATTTCGTTGTGAAACACTTAATAGATTATAGTTAAGTCCTTTTACCTAGTATGCATTTTCATATTTGATCAGGTTATTCAGCGTTATAGTTCCTTTACCTTCAACTGGACAAGGTGTGTCATTAACCATCCTTACTGATCCACCATTATAGTACTCAAAAGTTTCAAACTTTTGTTTATCACCGGTCATGTGGTGAGTGTAGCCACTATCTATAATTTAGACATCATTCTTACTAACCTTAGATATGAGTGCAATATCTACATACCTTTCTTCTTCATCTGAATCATCCTTCATGGCCACAAATACCATCTCAATGTCTTCATCAGATTTGGTGTCAGTATCTCCATCTCTGTTCTCAGCTAGGTAACAAGCTTTCTTCCCTTTGTCCTTTTAGTCTCGAGTATCTCTTCTGTCAGATTGTTGGTTGCTTCAGTAATCTCTATTATCACTTTTATCAAACTTATTTTCATATGATCTGTCATTACTTCTGTCATATTTTTTTCTGTTAGGACATCTAGCAACAACGTGTCCAATCTCTTTACAATTAAAACATACAAGTGGTGATTTACCTTTGTATCTTCTAGCCATTAGTGCTTCAATCTCATCAAGATCTTGGTCATCACTATCACTTTCACTGTCATTTATAATAGTGTGTTTATGACTTGACTTACTTAATTTCAAAGAATATATGAATGCAGACTCAATAGATGGTAAGACACTATTATTAAAGTTATTCATCTCAAATGAAACCAGTCTACCAACCATGCTATCTAGAGTGACATTATTGTTTTCTATTGCTCTCATTTCTTGTATAGAAAATACTCTAATAGCATATATAGGAAATAAGGTTCTTAGTATTTTACTTACCACAGTCTCTTCTTCAAGTATGCCTCCAACTCCTCAGATAGCATTGAATACCTCTTTTTATTCTGTAGTTGTACTAAGTGATATTTTCTCCTTCTCTCATTCTTAGGTCATCAAATTTACCTCTCAGGCTTTCTGCCTTTGCTCTTAGTACATTAGCATCTCTTTTATGTACCAGCTTTAATTTATCCCACATTTTCTTTGTAGAGGTGCAAGTTTTGACATCTTCAAACTCAACATCGGAGAGTGAGGAAGAAAGCTCTATCGTCATGCAATTATGCTCATGCTTTTCTCTTAATTGCTCAAGTGTGTAAGGTCCTGTAGGTAACACAAATTTAGTATCTAAGTATTGAACAACATCATTTCCAATACTTGATAGGTGGAGTCTTATCCTACTTTGACATGATGTAAAGTTGTCTTTGTTCATCTTGGGCACATCTCATTTTCTCATCTTGTGATCTTTTGCTTGAGTTGTTATACTCCCTTTCTAAGCACACAAGCTCTGATACCAATTATTAGAATAACTGAGAGGGGGGTGAATGAGTGGCCTAAAAAATATTCCAATAAATTAACCCAAAAACTTAGCACCACAATATTAAGCCTCTAGTTATCTTCAGTCCTATAAGATGAATGCCTTGAAATAATATCAACAAATAACTACTACTCAGAGTTCACTGTTAAACCTTATTCTTACTGTTTACTGATTACCAGTCTTTCATTTATCGAAATGCAGTAAATTTCTTAGTGTATATCGATCAATCCAGATTAGTTATGTGCAATGAAAAACACTAAAGTAATGACTCATAAACACATTGACACATGGATTTTTAACATGGAAATCCTATTAAGGAAAAACCCACTTGGGACCGGTAACCCAAATTTTTCACTCTTCTGAAGTGAGCTCGGTGAAGAGACAACCTTGTTAAAGGTTAAAAACACACTGTTAGGTGTGACCTTATTAAAGGATTTAAATAGAATAGTTTGTCACTTGATATCGGGCATCTCTATACTACCTTTTATGACCAAACCCATTGTAGTTTGTCAAATGGTATCTGACATCTCATGCTATCTTCATGACCAAACCTTTTGATACTCCTTGGGATGTATCTCAATATAGAAAGGATTGTTAAGTTCTGCTCGGTTAAGAGACTTTTTGATCTAATGGTTAAATTAAAACAGTAAATGATCTGTTCACATATACAACTATACTTTACAGATTTTCATATCTATTGTAAGCTCATAATACCTTTCTGATCAATGTATCTTTTCAATACCTTTGCTCCACTTCTTTCTGCTCGGTAATGTTGTGCTTCTCTGTTATTCATTGTCTGCAGAATTAGCTCTGTTCTTCAGCTTGATTGATCAGGTCTAATTGAAGATTTATTTCTTCATCAGTTTCTCTTCATCATCTTCTTTTTCTATTCACCCCTTAATTTGTGATGAATTAGCTTGTCTCTTTATATACATGATTTCACCATTTCTCAATTCTTGAATTTCTTGTTCTTGGCATGATCCGTAATTCTAGCCAATCATGATTTACAGCTTTACTTCAGTTTTATCTTGTATATTTCTCTTTGACAACTGGAATAAAATAGCTTTAGATCTTTTACTTATCTCTTGTTTTAACTTGGCGATAAAAACAATATTAACAACCAGTTAACTCCTTCTTTAGCTCTTGCCAGCTAAGTCTTTTGTCATCTTTGAACTTTAGTTTTTTTGGTGTTTTAACTCTCTATTAGCTTCGGTCAACACTTTAGTTTTCCTCGGGCATCTTGTCTGTTGGGCATCACTGTGAAGTTCTGCTTGTTGGTTATGCTTGTGATTTAGCTCATCGGTAATGCTTGTCTGGTTTCTTTCTCGGGAAACACTGTGACTTTCCTCTCGGGTTTCTCTGTCCGTTGGGGTGCACTACCCATCAGTGTTTGTAGTCACTTAGTGAATACTGATCTTTTATGCATTACTAAAAGCATAATCTTTCTCTCTGGTTCTCTAAAATCTTTGACACTTTGTATATATTCAATCAAATTGTATCAAGTTGACATCAATGACAATACAATACATTAATTGATTTAATGTCTTGCATTAATTTTCTGCAGCTTGGTGATCATCAACTTAACATCTTCAAACATTCAATCAGTTATAGGTCAT
Organism: Thuja plicata; assembly: GCA_018584345.1. Lineage (NCBI taxonomy): Eukaryota > Viridiplantae > Streptophyta > Pinopsida > Cupressales > Cupressaceae > Thuja > Thuja plicata. Next base: position 150,829 of record MU223090.1, read on the forward strand.
CAGAAAATAGTTTATCAAATTATGAAAATATGTTAGAAAATATCAACTATGAAATTTTTGTTCAATTTGTTTAATTTAGTATTCTAATTGGTCAAACTATTTGGCAACAGTGAAATGCATAAAGTTTCAATGTTTATTAAAGAATATGCACAAGATATTTGTAGATATTGTCAAATTGGTTGATACACTTTTAATTTTATTTCATCACTTGTCTTTTTACCAAGAGTGGAGTGCATAAAGTTTTCAATTATATTTATTATTTTTAATTAAAAGTTTCACACATGACTGTAGCAGACATCAACCAATAAAATGTTAGAGAAGTATTTTCTTTTAAATTATGAAAAATTTAATATATATTTGTAACCACCCTAATTTGGTTTTCTCTGACTATAGACCCTATTTTTCCTAAGTGTGATCATACCCCCAATTATGTCAAGACAACTCTTCAATCGATTGGCATAATTCTTTTGAAATCAAATTTAATTTCCTAAGTGATTTAATCACTAATTTACATTAATTGCTTTAGCCAATCCAATCAATTCAATTCAATTCAAATAAAAATATGGATAAGGTAATTACTTTAAAAGAAATTAAATGAAATCCTAATTATACCTCATCACTTGCAAAATCAATCCCCTAGCCTATTTAATTCAATTTGGCTATAGTCCTAATTAATTATTACAAAGTAATCAAGAGCTCAAATAATTAATTGAAATCCCTATTATTGAGTGAATATATTATTTACATATTTCATTTCATTAATATTCCCTCTAAACCTAACCAATCCCAACTACCCAACCATGAGTTCAAACTCATCCCAACCCCTTCTCACATGCTAATTCTTCTTAATTAGCTAATTAACCCTAATTAGCTAATCCCCCCTCCACTCATTCTCTCTCCTCCCATCTCTA
>MU223090.1:171747-232998 GCA_018584345.1 Thuja plicata
AGAGTTAACTTGCAAAGCGTGAATCAAGAATTGAGCCAATAACTAGTATAAATAGATGTTCAACTCAATTGTGAGTTATGAATTCATTATTGTTGATAGCCACAAAGAGCATCTAAGGAGCAGAAGGCAGAATTCATGCAAAGTTCAGAAACAGATCACATCAGTTGTCAAGAACACACAAAGGTTATCGACGAGCAGATAAAGGTATTATTCAATCATGGAAGGATGATTACTTATATGTATGAAGCTTAATAAGATCTGTTATCAGCAATTAAAGACTGCATACATCATTAGATCAAATACTTATGTAGTTGCATTCTAACAAGTGCATCACATCTAAAATCCTTTTGTAGAAGGTGGACTTAACAGTTCTTTACAAATCTCTTAACAAAGTGCAGACTTAATAGTGTTGCTAAAGCTTCAAACGAAGTAGATCTTAACAGGTCTCAACTGTAATACTCCTAACATGGCAGGTCATCAGAAGTGGCCAATTGTAAGCCTTAGCCGACCCCTTCTTATCTGCAGATAGTGAAGTCTTGTGGGTAACAATCCCCACCACAGTTTTTACTTCCTAACAGGAGTTTTCTGCGATATTATATCTTGTGTTATGTGTTATCTATTTTCATGAATGTTTCTGTTATGGTTACATACTAAAAGAGCTTGTGATATGATTGCATATACATAAAGAAAGATGAACAGTTAGATAAGATAATTTATAAACCGATGATTAAGGGTTAATGGGCTAACCAAGAAAAGTTTTAGAGGTACTGATTCACCCCTCCCCTCTCAGTACATCATTCCAATATAATTCCAACAGATGAAGAGTCAGAACAAAAGGATGACACTGAGGGACAATCACCCGTCGGTGAAGAAGAAGAATTGAGTGACTCCGAATCTAAAGAGTCTGATGCACCACCACCACCACCACAAAAAACAAGGACTATTGATACATCAAGGACTAGAATTCAAACAACTAAAGATGCAATTCCATCATTAGTAAAGAAAGGACAAGTGAGGACTTACAAGAGAAAGCCTCAAACTGGGAAACAAACACCATCAAAAAGAAGAAAATTCATCAGAACTAAGGAAGATATAGAAGATAGTGAACAGGAAGAACAACCTGTTAAAAACAAATTTCCTACTATAATTGATGAGGTATGTGCATCAATGATCAAGGCAGGTTCAATAACTGACCCTCAGATTAGGAAATGGCTAACTCTGGATCCCGAGGATCAAAACAAGATAGAGGAAGAAATCATCACAACAATGTGTATATTTAAATATACACCATTACATTTTGAAGGTAAAATTCCACAAGAACTTCTTGACAAACTATCGTCAAGGTGGACATTCACATTGAATTTAGAGAAACAGATAAGGGAAATAACCCTTTTTTTTTATGCCACCCGAGTCCAAAATGGAAGAAATTGAAGAAATGATGAAGTTACATTCCACGAGGTTATAAGCAAAATTGAGAGCTTACAAAGTTTTACAGGGAAACTTTAATGATCTTGACAGAGAAAGTGAGGATACATAGAGGAAAATACTCAATGTACCTGAAAATGATACAACTCCTGAGAGAGTAGTAGAACTCACCGACAAGTCTCACAACCAAGAAATAGAGGATATACCGAGCCCATAGCACATTCTGATAAATGATGATGAGGATGTCACTCAAAATGAATTAAACACGTAAGCAAGCAAGGCAATGGATGGCATTCCTCATATTCTCCAGTCATTAAAGGATACTGCAGATGATACAATCACAGATACAAATATCATAGATATCACCGGAGATGATCCTACAGATGAGGTAAAGGTAGATGAAGATGTTATTGTTACCTCTGACCAATCCAAGGAACAAGACACAACAAATGATGTTGCACAGGTACATATACCAAGCCAAATGCCATTATTAATACATGCTATCAATATCATCTCACAAAAGGAGAAGTCACCCGCGCCTAATGCAACCATACCCGATGATAAGGGTGAAGAGGAATAGAAAAACACACCTAATGAGAAGAATATAGATAGAGAGAAAAATATAACAGATGAAGAACCGAAAGAAACAGATGGAGATAAAAAAGATAAAGGTGAAGAAGAGAAACAAGGTGATACCACTCCTAAGGATATCGAAGGAGATGCTGCAGATAAGGCTAAGGTTAATGTGGAGACGTCCACTCCCAATCGATAGGTAGAAATCGAGAAGTAGGATACAAGTACACATAATCCAAATCCTTCACCAAGCACATCAGACCAAGCAAAGGAAATTGCTATGGTATAGCATACAGGTCCCTCCACAACTCTATCCAAGAAGAAGAAGAAGAAAACTAATAAGAATCCAGTTACATTGGATGAGATTATTGAAATACCAGCCTGTGATCTAAGGACATTGGATCCAAAGGCACTTACAAAGTATGTTGAACTTTGTAAAATAAAATCTATCCAAGATAAGCTTAAGAAGGAGACAAAGGACACTCAGGTACTTGAAACAACCAAGGAAATACTACAACAGATTATACCTGATATAGATATTGATCAAAATGTCTTTATCATTGATCAGCTAGCCATTCTTACCAAAGCCATCACATCAAAAAATGTGGATGCAGAGAAGGCCATAGAAGAACATGCAGAACAAAAGTATCAATACAAATTGACTGAGAAAATCAACCAAGAAGTGGCCAAAAATGAGGTAAAGTTGTCTGAACTAGCAAATGAATTAGAACCAATCATTTCAGAAGCTATCACCTTAATTCAAAAGGTAAGCACATTAGAGCACTTCACTAAAGAAAATAGTGAAAAGATTGCTAACATAGATGCAGATCTTACTACTAGTGCTCAAGATCTCTCAACCACTGACCATGCAATTAAGTTGCATTATGCAAAGGTAATTGTTACCCAATTTTCCCATCTTATGAGAATTCTAGCTACAAGTGGAGGAAAATGTGGCTCCCACGAGGGTAGAGCCCGACTTGTAAGATTCTACAAATGTTTCTAGGTCTTGATCTTTCTCTCTGCATTTTGTTAGCTCTCTGGTTTATCCTTATTCATGAAAAAATACCTAAGTGCAATAACTATAAGTATTTCATGATAAAACCCTAGTTCTTTATGGCATATTCTAATTCTTCACTACCTTTTTGGGTGACTTAAGTTTCCTTTTAGTCATGTGCGCATTAAAGCTTCTTTGTTTATCTCTTAGTCACGCACAGGAAATATAATATTCTATATTACTCTGCGACTTTAATTTGCCTTCAGTCGCACAATCTCATTAAGGAAGGGAATATCCTCTCAAGTCATCAAGATTTCACGAGGGCCATCGATCAAGTTTTCAATCTTGTGGCTATCATGTAATCTCACATCGAAAAGAAATATTCTCTTGCGGATTGGAGATTAAATGCGGATCGTAGATCTTGGGTTTGATCCTATGGTGGTTGTGCAATCTCATTATAAAATTAGATTTAATCAAAAGGTTCAGCAACTCAGCGACATGAAGGATTCAGTAATCCAGGGTTAAAGATGAGTCAGGATCAGAGCTAGAGATGAAAGATCAACGACCATGTTTTAAACAAGAGATCAAGTGTTTTTTGGGCCATTGATACAAGTACCTGCGCCACCTGTGACTGTTAACATTTAAATATTCAAATATTCAAAAAAGGTCTGATCTTAGAGTTTATAGTGGTGGCGTGATTCCCGAGCCTCTGTGCTAGAGGAGCATGTATATAAGTAGTTTTAGAAGCTTTTAGAGCTTACAAGAAGTGGTTTTTTCCTTGTGTGGAAGAATTAGTTTTTTAGCAGATGTAATTTTTTTGTGGCATTCTCTCTGCCCTCAAGTTTTCTTTGTTGTAACTTATCATTGAATTCTAGATTATGAATGAGCTTTCTGCGACATTTTCTTTGCCCTCAAGCTTTTCCTTATCTTTACTTCTCTTACTGAATATAATATAGTGGCTTATGTTAGAGAAATCTTGGAGTTCTTGAGCCTTTCTTTCTTTCAGCATCTTTGTGCACTATTGTGTGTGATTTGATTTAGATAATCTTGTGGATTTTGTTCATCCTTGGTTATTTTGTCTCATTTCTGTGCCTATTTGCTGGAGTGAATGTCTGCTTGCAGGTCACAGTTTGTGTCTATCCCTTTGGAAAAGTTATTGTTTATGAAATCTTTCCTTTCCTTGAATAACCTCTTTCCATTTCAGACCTCTCTGTGAAATACTTATGCAAGCCTATTCAGAAAGATTGTGTTCTATTAGATCTAAGAGTCTTCATGCTAGTTTGGTCGATGTGTTATGATTCATGTTACCTTCGGTGTATCACCTAGTAGGATAATTTGGTTTTCAGTCATTTCCTTTTCAAAGCATTCCTTCTATCCGTTTTCCTTCCAAGTTTACTTTCATGTTCAAGAGAAGATTAGGTGATTATCCAAGAGGAACCATCCTAGAACCTAAAGGCTTCACTTCAGTTAGCAGAGGTCCCACAACCTAGAAGTGATTCCCAAGTTATACTAGATTGTTGGGCTCAAGCGCTTGGCAGGGTGCAAAATTTAGTGTATAATAGTAATGGAAGCAAAGAAATTGAGACTTCAGTTTCAAGAGGTAGAATCAAAGTTCAGAGATGAGGTAACTAAGCTAAAGGTTCTACTGCTACCCAATCTCACACTACTGCAGCAACATATGACTACGGTCAGACAAATAATTGCCACCCTGGAGATGTCTTTCACCAACAACATCTATGACATGCATGCAAGGATTACATTAGAGCACATGGCTTTGGAACACCTTCAGGAGAAATGGGAGAAAATGATGGAAGAAACGAGATAAAATGATGGAAGAAATGAAGAACTCTCATTCCCACATTTTTGACAAGTTGTAAGTAATTACACCTTTGCCCTTACTATCAAAAAAGGGGGAAAATGATATGATACAAGGGGGAAAATGATATGATAAAGGGGGAAGACAAGGAGATAGGGGGAGATGATAAGTGTATATACACATACTATACCAGAGCATACACATAGGGGGAGTCATAATGACAAGGTGAACACATGGTGTACATACTACACATTTTAGTATTTGCACATATCAGTTTTTGATACTAATGTTAAAGGGGAAGAAGATTGAAGACATATTTTGCCATTAGTACACAAAGGAAAATAGTTTTGAACCATCGGTAACACCAACACTAAAAGACAGGTTTAGCACAACCTGACAGACAAGTTCACAAGGGAACTCGACGACACAGTACACACCATTCCATTATTTCCAACATAAAGATCGTGTGCATTCACAATTACCATATACCAGTTGACCCAAAAATTAAGGTGGTGCCAATCATATACACATTGACTTTAAGTGTATGTAAAAATAGTGACGAAAATCATAAAGACAAAAATAAGGGGTGGTTGACTTTGTCAAAATAGCGATGAAAATTGATGAGCATCGCAATAGCAATGAACGTCGGGCATAAATTTTAAAACAAATTGAAAATTTTATAAGTACTCGACGATGTGTTCAATTTTTAGAATTTCGTCGAAAGCTTTCGTCAGATTTTAGGGTTAAATGAGTTAGTGGTAAATGAGTGAAAGATAACACGAGAAGGCATGTAAGGGTCATTTTGAAGAACATAGAAGACAAGAACATGATACTAAGGAACAAGAGGTTCCTCAAAGGCACACACATATATCTTGATGAAGATCTTACCATATTTCAGCAAGAAGAAAGAATGAAAGAATGGGAAGAGGTAAAGACAACATGAAATAATGCAAAATGGGCATGGTCGCAAAATGGTAAGGCCCAAATCAGTAAAAGAATGGAATATAAGAAATAGGAACTCGACTCCCCTAGGAACGCTTAGCTATAGTTAGTTGGAATTGTAGAGGTTACCCATGGAGAAGAGGACCTGGTTTAGGGCGCATAGCTAAAGGTAAAGACATTATCTTGCTCACAGAGACACATGAACATGACAGATATAAAGTACCAGAGTTTGAGGGATACAAAAAAATCTCGGTTTAGAACGAAAGAACTTATAGTGGTAAAGGATATGGAGGAATCATTGTTTTAATTAAGGAGACTTGGGGCATATTTATAAATTTAGAGATAGAAGACTCAAACAAATAGTACACGTGGCCAAAAATCATAGAAAACCAAGTTATGATAAGAGTGGCAACATGTTACTTTGCTCCAGGTACCAAAAACATATAAGAAGAGGAACCAAGATCAGGAAGATCCCTACACATCATTGAAAAATGACATCTTTGTTTTTAATACTTTAGGTGAAGTCATAATTATAGGTGATTTTAATGCTAGGACAAAAAATATTCAAGTCCTCAACTTGAAAAGAAGCTACAAAGAAATAAGTGATTCACTATGGCTAGAAGAAGAGAATGATTAGTTTTAGGAAAGGTCTTTAGGGGATGACAAGGGTAATGCTAATCATTATGGGGTAGTTTTATTGGGCTTATGCAACTTGTACAACATGGTCATATGTAACAGAATGAAAGTGTGGCCAAATTCAGGAAACGTTACTTGTAAAACATACAATGGACAAAGCGGCGTTGATTATGTTATATACTCTCAAGATCACATCACAAGGGTAAAAGAGATAGAGACAGGAGAATGCCCAATAGGGCTAAAATCAGATCCCAACCCATTTTTTATTTAAAAAATGACCTTTCATTTAAATGAGCAACAAAGAAAAGAAACTCATCTTAATCAAAAGAAACTACCCTCACATGACAAAATTCTAATGACCCAGGAAATTTAGAAAAATATTTAAAGACGCTCTTAAAGGGCTGATTGGGATTTTTGAGGGGGAATTTGAACACACAAAGCATCAAATTGTAAGCAAAGATACCTTAGTTACTCTAATTCATGGGGCATTAGGGAATTGTAAAAGAACTAAACCCCAAAAAGAGACAAAAAATACTTTTCCGACAAACCCTTGGTTTGATGATGAGTGCAAGTTAGAAAAAAGAAATCTAAGTGAGGGAATGCGTAGAGAAAAGAAGATAGAGTACAAAAAGTTGCTAAGATGTAAAAAAGAAACATATGTGAGCATAAGAAGGATGGAGTTGATTACTCTTGGAAAACAAAATCCCAAAGTTTTTGGAGAGAGCTGCATCAAAAGAGGAAGCAAGTAGAAAAAAACATCACAGGGTCCCAATGACTTGAATATGCAAAGATTTTATATGAACGCGAGAAGGATAATCATAGGCCCATTGTAATCAATGTCACAAATAAACTTTTCACAATTGAATATATCTTAAAAGGCATAAAGAGATTGGTAGGGAGAAAAACCCAAGATATTGATGGGCTGCAAGCTAAACATCTGAAATGGGGCATTGATGTCCTCGCACCTCATATCAACCGTATCTTCAATGATGTCAGTAAAGAAGGGTTTCCTCAAAATTGGACAACTAGAATAGTGATTCCTCTCCACAAAAGTGGCGGCATAAATAATCCATCAAATTATCACACTATCATGATTAACCCCCTCCTGAGGAAGCTCTTTGGTAGCATGGTTGAACGTAAAATCAACAAGTGGGCTGAAACAGAAGGTAAAAGAGCTAAGGGGCAGGCTGGTTTCAAACCAAAACATTCCACTATTGATCACAATATTACACTTAGATTCTTGGTTGAAAAATTATGGAATACCTAGAGTGAGGAGCCTTTTGCTGCTTTGTTGGCTTGAAAAAGATCTTTTACAGAACACCATGTGACAAACTTTGAAATAGAATGGAAGAACTGAAAAATTCCTATTGAGCTTAGGGCTGCGGTACATAGACTATATGAGCATGTTAAGGCTAAAATCATAACTATGGATGGGATGTTAGAGTGCTTTGACAACAATATAGGTGTCAAACAAGGATGCCCCTTCTCACTAACCTTATTTGGGTTATATATCGATAAGTTAGAAGAATGATTAAACAAAAATTATGGTGATGAGGTTCAACTAGCTAAATATGTGATAAAGCTACTTCTCAATGCAGATGATCTCATTTTAATTGCTAAAATGAATGATCGTCTGAGGGAACACTTGAAGACGCTTGATGCCTTTTGTCACAAGGTTGGGATGCAAGTGAACACTAACAAAACCAAAGTGATGATCTTCTCTTTGAAAAGAAACCAGATGAAGCAAAACACTTTTCTTTTCGACGACAATCCTTTAGATTGTTGATGAGTACAAGTATCTTGAGATTAATTTCCACAACAAACTCAGGTGTGAAATATGTAGAGCAAAAAGAATTCTGGGTGGCTGGAAATCACTATATTTTTTTACCAAATAGATGTAGGAATGTGGAGTTATGGGATTGGAAAACCAAGAAGATGATTTTTGGTTTGTTGGTTATCCGGTGATCCTTTACGGATGAGAGATTTGAGGCAACAACATGTCAGGTCAGAAATGGAGGCAAGTAGAAAGAATCCAAAAATATTTAATCATCAATAATCTAAAACTTAAAGTGGCTGTTCCCTATGAGATCTTATTGGCGGAAACAAGCATATTTCCCTTAGAGGCTTCGACAATGGTTTAGTTATTAAGCTATCTAAAGAAAAATCAACTATGGTAAAACATCGTTGGCCTAAATTGATCATGGAGGAGAGACTTGACAAGAGAAAGAACACGTGGATGAAGCAAAATGTCAAATAGATGAAAAAAGGGACTGTTAATATGCATGAATGTTCGGATAACAACGATGGAATTGAAAAGTTTGTGAAGGAAAAAATTAGGCGTCTTCTATGGTCAAAAACAAAATGGGCGCAAAAAAGACTATTACATCAAAGAATTTAACCCCACAAGAGATCATGAAGAGAAAGCATACATATGAGCAAATATCAAATGAAGAACTAAAATGCTTATAGCGCAAGTTAAGACAAGTTCTCATCATTTGAGGTGTGAAACATGTAGATGAATGATACCCAAGGAAGAATGGGAGGAGAGAATATGTCTATTTTACAACATGGGAGTGGTAAAGACAGAGCAATATTTTATCATGGAGTGTCCAACATACAACGACATCCGCTTCAGTTATGAGGATATTTTTAGAAGCAGACAATTTAGATACTCTTTTTGAAGAAACACAACTTTGTCGAAAAACAAACTTAAAAAAGAAGTTTCAAATGACCTAAAGTTCTTGACACCTTATTCTAGGTTGTCTGCATTTTTAAGGGGTCGCATAGGCTGCTTTAGCCTCAAGCCTAGGCGTTATTCATTCATTCCATTCTACAATCCCTGTCAGAAAATGAAGCGGCTGACTAGTTGATCCAATTTATATATAAATAAAAAAATTATTTGTGCACCTGCCACAGAGGGTTCACGTGGCGAATCCGAATGTAGTGCAATTTGATTGCGCACTAAAGAAGGCTAATGCAACCTACTCCACAGTGATATTCCTTCTTACACTGAGGCACGAAAGGCTGGTTGGTGTCTCCGACTTCATTATTAAATATAAAAACCTTTATTGCGCTTCATTTTATCTCATCTGGTTAGCGATCGTCTCCCAGTCTCAGATATCATGGCTTTGAAGGTACCCACTCGACAACTCTTTATTGACGGGGAGTGGAGAGCGCCCATCAAAGGAAATCGCTTTCCCGTTATCAATCCTGCCTCCGAAGAAACGATAGGCACGCTTTAACTCTCACATATCTTTTTATTTTGTTTTGTTTTGTTACCCTTATCTTCTCGTCGCTTGAATAAAATTGATAAGTTTTAACAGACTTATTGAGACTATTTTAGGTGAATTGGCAGCATCTACCGTAATTTCAGAGAGAGAGATAGAGAGAGAGAGCCCTAAGGTTTTGACAGTGTATACTGATCTATGAACAAATCAAAACTGCCATCTTGTGGATTAGTAGTTTAGATCAGCGAGTTCTATGAATGCTTCACAAGTCACAAACACTTGCCACAGGTTTTGCAGCTAGAATTGCACACGGCTCTGTTTGACCAGAACTATTCCAAACATAGAAATTTGGTGCATCTGTCAGTTTTCCTTTTTGACCTTAACTCTTCCAAACATAAATATGGCGCACTTCTTGCAAGGGTTAACTCTCACTGAACTGCCCACAAGACATGAAAAAGATGGATAAGTTCTTAATGAAGCGCGCCAACTTTGAAGGAGATATTTTTAAGTCAAATCTATGCACACCTTTTTGTAGTTAAAGCCAAGCTAGATGTGCCTAACAGCAATAAAAAAAAAGTGGCTAAAGGTTAACTGAAATGTGCGAAAGGCACACTTTGTTATAGGTTTAACCATCAAACATCTCCTTCAGGCGCAATCTATCATGGCTCAAGCCTCAAACCTTCCAAATGTACATCCAGACACTTCTTTTATTGGTTGGCTTGGCCAGTAACTTTCTCCGCTCCTCTCCTTCCTTAGTCAGCTGAAAGTTACAAACAGAACATTTTATGGAACAAGCTTAAATGATGGCGACTATCTAAAGTGGGCAATTTATCAGCTGTTCATAACAGAAATAGGATTGTGTGTACGGGTGCAAGATTATCAGTGACTGCCATTATGAAAGGTTGTCAAGTATGGCAGCAATCAAGTGCAATTTTCAGTGTTTGAGTTCGCTATGTCAAGGGCTTTTTAGACTCCGATGGTGATATAACCGTCATAACAGCCCTGGACCTTTGGCTGACAATGTTGTTTATGCTAGCATACCTGCTATTAAACAGATTTGTCACTGCAATATTTTGATGAAAGCAGCTTAATTCTCGTTCGTCCAGTAGGCAGTGAATAAGTTTAGAACAGTTGGAGAGATCACTATTGGAGTAGTAGTCTTCCCTCTTTTTGAGAGGGGTAACTCCTTTGCAAGGATATGCTTTAAACCAAATAACAGAAACAACACACAAATTGAAACTGAAACAACAATAGGAGACTTGAGGTTAGGTTAGCACAGGGCCAATAAGCTAGTTTGTCCAGAAAATAAAGAACAGATTTTCAGAAAAAGAGGAACAAACACAAAGGTGTATCCCAAGAAAAGATAGTTTGAAAGGAAACTGCAGGAAGGGTTTAGATGAGGAAATGCTAACAAAAACAAGGACATTCACCTGGAATTTCTAGACTCGTAGATCAAAAACATCCTAATATTACATCTATCGGTACATCGAAAAGAAATCATGTATATTGGAAAAAGACTTATTTCATCCACCCATAACTGGAAGCATTTTAGAGAATGGTTGCAAATTAAGCAAAAAAAGTACCTACAGCATAAAGAACTAATACTCAATTTCATAGTCCAGCAATATCATTCCTTTTTGAGTTCAAAAATGGGAGAGCTCACAATTTCCCTGTTCTAAGAACTCCCCACCCCTCATCCCTGCACCTCCGCCTCTTTTACACATTGATCTCATATATATAGCCTTTCTGTTGTAACTCCTTCATAACCATTTCTTGAAAATCTGATTTTCTTGAAATTCATTTGTAATTGCTTTATAACTTTTTTTGAAATTCTGATTTTCTAATTTAACGTTCACTTTTAAGTCATAAAGGTGACTTGGTGAAATTTGAAAATTGCAGAGAAAAATAAAGTTAGAAGAGAGGATGTCTTGGCATTTTTCTTCTACCTGTATAAAGGAAGCAACACATTTCAACTGCAAATTAATTTCATCTTTGTTTTAGATAATCTAACTTGAAACCGAAGCAAGAACAAAGTCCTGTCTAAGTTTAACCTCTCATATTCAAAGTAATTATCTCATCCAAGAATTGACCATTTGTTTCAATTTTTGTTACTGCATATTGGATGCCAACTGCAAACATCAAAGCTACGTATTTTGATAAGCAAAGTAATTTGAAATTCCATATAGATCTTGAATCCCCTAAAATGTACCAAATTGGTTGCTTGAAAGTTTTCAATGACATGTTCTAAAGCTCTAATCTTTGCACAGATATGGAGGAAGTTGGTAAAGGTTGTGGAGATTCGACCTTTACTCCAGCCAAATGTAATTACATAAAAGCTTCGAAAGCCTGTTCAATGAATCCATTCTATATATATATATATATATATATCTTGCAATAATCGTGGTTAATTGAGTCTATGTAGTGTGTGGCCTCGCAACAACATTCAATGTAGTCTTCTATCCTTTACATTTGAAAATCTGTTAGAGTCCTACTCCAAAAATTCCATTTCTGCATAGGTTGGAGGCTATGACCTGACAGCTACAAATCACTTGTGAAGAGTGAAACAGCGGACCTTTTTTCTTTTGTGCAAGTGCTTCAGTGTTTTACAAGGTTCACAAACTATGGAAATTGGTGACACAAGTTTTCCTTTTGATATTGACATTTTGGGAGGTTAGCACTAAGCAAGCCGCGAAAATCCCTGATGCGAATGTCACTGACATTTTGGTGAGTTAGAGAACCATTTAAAACGGGTGATTAAGATTGTGTTGTTGATTTGAGATGTTTTAGACCCAGTAAAATGGCCACTTGAGAGGGCTTGAGAACCAAGAAAATGCCGAAACTTTGTGATGATTTTTGCGACCTTTTGAAGTTTGGTGTAGTCTAGGGTTCAAACAAAATCAGAACTTTGCACTTTCCTTAGTGAATTTTGGGGTTGGAGCTCAACTTCACAGTTTGCACTATTTTAGGGTTTAGGAAATACATCTTAACTGTAACTTGCAACTTCAGAAAAGGAAAAGTTTAGCAATTCACATTTTCAACATCCATTTTGGGAACGAGAAATTTCTAACAACTTGCAATTCTGACTTATATTTTGTAAATTGGATTTTTTTACCATCTTCAGCACAATGCATTCTGGAATTTCAGAAAATTTTCCACTTGCCGAAACTTCGGCAAGTGGAAAATTTTCATTTGTAACTTGCCTGTATTCCGGAAATTGGAAATAACTTGCTACTATGAATACCAATTGATGACTTCAATTTTGGCAAGTGACTTGACCTTTGAGAATGATTAGGAGCATATGTGATTGAGGACAATTGATACAAGCATTTAATTTTTTTGACTCACACAAGCTGACATCACAAAGGATCTTAACATACAATTTGCCATCAACAAATAATGTGGGATGACAACTTGATGGCACATGTTGATTCCATGAGCACGGAAAGTTTAAAATTGCCAAGGTTAAAAATGAGGCCAACAATTGGCTTTGTCTGGGGGACAAGGATTTTAGAGGATGTGATGGGACCTAGATCCTTTAGCAAGAACAGTATCTTATCCATTGTGCCACAAACTCAAAAATAGCACAATACAAACAAGAAGAGAAAGAGACTTGACAAAAGCCAAAAATGGCATGAAGAAATGAAAGACAAAAATTGAAGCAAAAAAGACACAACGAAAACCTTTAATTCTTTATATACGTGGTACGAGGCAACTACGTCAACCTACTTCAAGAGGATCATGCAACCTATTGATAGGCTAAGTAAAATAGGAGCCAAGGCGGAACAATGAAGTTTATCTGTGGAGCTCCTGTGAATTAAGTAGCCACTTTATGTTTGACCTGTCACTTGTTCAAACATAAAGCATTATTCCTGGAGTTCTTACATTCCATAGACTCCAAATCTCTCATGATGATGTAGATCTCTGAAGCCTTTTGAACTACTTCAATATCATCCTAAAAATATTATCAATTATATTTTCACGCATTACATGAAACACATCGGTATCCCATATCAGATTTGAAAAATGGAAGGTTTCTCCATGTTCTTTTTCAGATTCTAAATATATTCCATGATGATGAAATACATTCCAAAATAAAATGGAGGTGATTACTAAAATATCTGATATTCATCAAACTAAGCTTGCCATTTGTTTTCTTCTTGATGCTTTGTTCTTTTGTTTTTCCATTTGAGGCTTGCATCTTCAATGCAAATATATAGAGTACAATATGAGCAACCTTCTCAATAATAACCTGCCATTTTCCCAATAGATGAGCTGGTAACACTAACACATGAACTTGCTTTTATTTTTTCAAAGTCTGAATATCTTTCCCAGACACACCCATCTTTGCTGCAATTATACCAGCTACATATCTACTTGACATTGTTGGTTTTCATGGAAAAGCATCCTGCATTGTGAATTTTCTTAGAATGCACGAGTAATTTGGAAGACATTACATTTGGATTAATCTTTATAATTTTTCAAATTTTTGGTGTTTCTTGGAATTCCTAGGAGAGGGGGATGCAGGAACATGGTTTTGGGAACAGCAAAAATTTCCTAGATTTTGGGGGACGGCAGGGGGATGATGTGTATGAGTTGTCTGACTATAATTTTCAGAAAAATGTACAAAATTAAAGAGAATTGTGAACACAGCTGAAATAATAATTCAATGTCAGTTTTCAAATCATAAATTTAAAGATAAATTGAACTGGTTTATGTCATATTAGCATTGCTTGGATTGGGATTAGTCAGATAAACCAAAAGTATAAATGGAGTCCAATCTCTCTGGATTTAATTGGGAAAGCTCAGGAACAAACATTGTTTTCCATCTCTAGTGCAGTACAAAACATTTTTTTGTTTATGTTTTTTAAAATCATAGTGGTGATCTGGGAGTGGCAGCCCCAAGTGGGGTTGAAGGACAATCTTCCCGAGGTACACTGTATTTTTTGGTAAAGTAGAATGGCTAGTGTTGTAATAATTGTTTCTCATATATTGATTTTAATAAACTATTTCTTGTTTCTCATGCTTCATTTTAAGTAATTTCTATTTTTCCTTTCCAGGTGAAATACCGTCTGCAACTGTAGAGGATGTTGAAATTGCAGTTAAGGCTGCACGCACTGCTTTTGCAAGAAACAGAGGAAAGTATTGGGCCCGGACATCAGGAGCCTTCCGTGCAAAATATCTGCGTGCTATAGCTGCAAAGGTAATTCTGATTCTTTTTTCTAAACTTTTTAATCATTGGTAATTTCCCTATATCTATTGTTCCATTATTTGGGTTTTACGTTGGAGCAAAAGATTTTGCCTCCATTCTTTAGACATTTTGGCATAATTTTTTAGTTAAAATGCACGTGGTTTTATTTTGGTATGCCAGACTAATACAGTGGACATTGTTGTCCACCTTTAAACTTGTAATGGTTCATCAACTAAGTTACCACATTTGTCTTGGCAACCCGAAATTCGAAATTCGATTCGTTCCAAATTCGAATTCCATTCGAATTCGTATCAAATTCGACATTTTACTGTGTAATTCGTCCAAAATTCGTGAAAACAGACCCTGGACGAATTTTTAGGCGTTTGGAACGAATTTGGAAAATGACAGCCGAACCTGGAATGAATTTCAACGTGTTTTAACGAATTTAGGTTGAATTTGCGGGAATTTCAACTTCGTTTGACTTTCAGCGCTTTGTTTTTGTTGGTTTTTAATTCATTTGTTTCGCCTTACACCCTAAAGCGTCACGTTTTTTTTGTATGCAGCGGTTTTAGACTTTTATTAATGTTGGCATTATTGTTTTTGAACCGAAACATTGATATGGTGGTGTATATTGGTGTTTTGTTATGTCATTTAAAGTAAAACGACAATATATGTGGTGGTGTATTTTGCTATGTTGCTTTATTATTAGCACAGTAATGTATGAACTTATTTGCTGCTGCATATATATATATATATATATATATATTTTAAAAAATATTTCTTGTACGGACAAACCCAAAACGAATCGAACCCAGCCCAAAATTTTTTTGGACGAATTTCGAACCCGAATCTCGAACCCGCTTACAAACCGGAATCCGAACCGGCAACTTAGTTCATCAGTATACTACATGACTTGGTAAAACGTTTTTGATGGAAGATCATAGAGAAATACAATTGATCTAAGAAAATGGGTCTTGATGTATGGGATCAGTGTCTCTTTCATGATGTGAAGGCTTTGTGATAGATATGGGCAATCAAGGGTAGAGAGCCAAGTGAATGGTGACCTTTCCCTTGCAGCAAGACTTCACAAGACATGTCAATAGGGTTGATAATATTTCTAAGACTCAACAAATTGATTTTGAAGACTCAGACAAGTAACATAAACCTAGACTGAAGATGCAACAAACTAGGCACCAAAACAGGACATTTGTAATGGTGACCTTTCCCTTGCAGCAAGACTTCACAACACATGTCAATAGGGTTGATAAGATTTCTAAGACTCTCAACAAATTGATTTTGAAGACTCACACAAGTAATATAAACCTAGACTGAAGATGCGACAAACTAGGCCCCAAAACAGGACATTTGCTATTGAAATTCTTTGCGGATTTTTTGAGAAATTTAATATCCTTATTTAGTAGTTTTGGAAGACCATAACCACCCTTTCAAGATGCTAAAATACTGATTTAACAGAGAAACACGTTGGATATCAATTACTGTTGATCTTATTGATTTTGATTCGCAAATCATGAACAGCACACATGAATGAAATGTTTTTTTTATTTGATCGGTCACCTGAATGAAATGTTGATCTTCAGATGGGCGAATAAGATTACATCAGAATTTTATGGGGAAATTTGTAAAGCATTTCCCCTTACAAAACTTATTTAAACCCCTTAAAATAGCACAAAACTAAATTTGGAACATAGAAAACATATATATGGAAACTTGAAACCCTATGCTAAGACTAGGCTTTGATCAATAACACATAACTTCACCCTTGAGCTCCCAACCAAGAAATGAAATCTTCAAATGCCTTCTTCCATCTTCAATGTGCAAGATAGTGATATGGAAGCCAACCTCATTCAAATCTCCTCTCCTCTTTTAATAACTCTTTCTCAGACATGGCACCAAGACTAGAAGTTCCAAGCATCAACAATGCCAAATGTAACTTCCCCTTAATGTGGCACCATTCTCCAAGAAAATCAAGAGCACCCATCAAGGAGTAAGTGCTGTAACTCACGTCATAAAACCTCCTCCATAAGTGGCACCAACTTCCAAAATAGTCAAAGCAAAAATCAAGGAGACTGTGTAACTCCCTTTGTTAAGAGTCTGCCATACAAGATTCTCTCCAGGTTGAACACACCAAATTGAGAGAGATAGTAATTTGAATTTCAAATTTGAATGTGGAGCACTCATCTACACCAAGGAGACCAAGGTTAGAACAAACAAAACAAATTAGACGCAAAATAATTGTTTTTAGTGATGCTGTTTGCTCAAGCCCCAAGATGCTCCTGCATCCATAAGCACATATCTGAGCTTGGATGCTAAGGCAGTTTACAAGCATAAAATCATTATAGGGTCCAGGTTGAACTTTAGTTACTCTGCAAAAAATATACAACTAAGAACATATGGGGATAATCAATGGTCGGATAGATCATAGAATAAAACATTTTGGAGAGGCCTTTTTATATCCAGACTTTGAAGAAATAAGCAGCAAGAAAAACAAACTGCAATTGAAAGTTGAAAACAAACAAAGTTACTTCCATTCAGATATCTCTGTAGCTTCATTCTCTAGATCTTATGCGAATACCATCATCCTTACTAGAGAATATGGAGTTTTTCTATGGAAGCATTTGACTGAATCAAAACACCTTAGACAGTTTAGGCTAATGGTAAATGACCTTAAATTTTTGGCACTCATTTTTAACTTATAGCTGGTAGAGTGGGTATTTTCACCTCAAGTTAGCACAAGAATGATTTTGCAATAGTTGTTGGTGTGAAAGGGGTGTTTTACCTAGCTAGTTCATCACCTAGGTCCTATTCGCACTTATTACTTAAGTTTACGTAGGATACACATAGGATGGTTATCACTTTATGTTTCAAGTCATAAGATTAAGGCATATGTTATAATCTTATGCAATCCTATGTTCACCTTGGCTTATATAACTAAGGGGTTCCCATGGCAATCTCAAATTGTTTATCATTGTATATTTGCATCCTTTGATAGAACGACATTATTGTCTCATAATTGATCTCTCTTGTGCTTTAATAGAAGTTCCTATATCTCGGGTGGCTACAATATTCAGCCAAATTTTGCATGGTATAGAGTATACTATACCAACTCTTACATGCTATTAGAGCTTGTGGGATTGAGAGATCTAGGTTGCAAATTTTGGTGGATCTTGAAAAGTTGAGTATGCTGTTTTCTTGCATCGAATGATGATCTGGAGAATCAGAAAAAGCTTGATAGAAATACCAGTTTCGGGGGGTTTCTTCTTTGTGACTTTGTATTTCAGGTTCATTTTGGAGCTTGTTCTCGCAAATCTAAGCTCACCATTGAGTTTAGAGGGTCCAATAAAGTTATTTTTGCTTTTTGTTTCTTCCAAATCGGACGTCTGAGGTCAAATCTACAAGGGTTTGAAGCTAAGAGGTGGCTGTTAGATCCAAAAGGTAGCTGCAATTTAGGAGCATTTCGGGTTAAAACAGACCCTGCCATTGCGTCTAGAAGACCTAAGAACCCTAAGATCAATTGTCAATTTATCAAAATCAGATACTTCTAGATCTAGGCTGCAAATTTTGGTGGATCTTGAAAAGTTGAGTATGCTCTTCTCTTGCATCAAATGATGATTTGGAGAATCAGATTTTTTTTTGATAGAAATACTAGTTTCGGTGGGTTTCCTCTTTGTGGCTTTGTATTTCAGGTTCATTTTGAAGCTTGTTGATGCAAATCTGAGCTCACCATTGAGTTCAGAGGGTCCAGTAAAGTTATTTTTCCCTTTTGTTTCTTCCAAATCGGACGTTTGAGGCCAAATCTACAAGGGTTTGAAGCTAAGAGGCGGCTGTTAGATCCAAAAGGTAGCTGCAATTTTGGAGCATATTGGGTCAAAACAGACCCTTCTAGTGCATCTAGAAGACCTAAGAACCTTAAGATCAATTGTCATTTTATCAAAATCAGATACTTTTGCTTGAGGCCATTAGAAATTGTTTTTGCCTTCTCGGCCATACTGATCAACATTTTTTCTTGGGGCCATTCTATACCAACTCTTACATGGTATTAGAGTTTGTGGGATTGCTTCTTTTGAGCCTTAATTGAGAGATCTAGGTTGCAAATTTTGGTGGATCTTGAAAAGTTGAGTCTTGCATTGAATGATGATCTGGAGAATTAAAAAAACTTGATAGAAATATCAGATTTGGGGAGTTTCCTCTTTGTGCCTTTGTGTTTAAGTTCATTTTGGAGCTTGTTGGTTTAAATCTGAGCTCACCATTGAGTTCAGAGGGTCCAATAAAGTTAACTTTGCCTTTTGTTTCATCCAAATTGGACATCTGAGGCCAGATTTACAAGAGCTTGAAGTTAGGAGGTGGTTGTTGAATCCAAGAGGTAGCTGCAATTTTGGAGCATTTTGGGTCAAAACAGAACCCGCCATTGCATCTAGAAGGCATAATAACCCTGTAAGTTGACAGATTTTTCCTTTCAAAATAACAAACAAACTGACTCTCTTTGCCCAAATATGAAGACAAAATGCTAACAAATAATTGGAGAGGTCACCATTACATGGATGATCTTACATGGATGATCTTCCTTTGAATTTTAGAGGTACAACTCCCTCTTATGATGCAATTTGGGTTTCCGGGGGTACGCTTTTAATCGGAAAGTAGGAAAGGTAAACTAACATCTGAGCATAGGCATGCTGTAGATGCGATTACAGATTTATAATGAAAAGGGAGAGATAAATGACACAAAGTTCACCCACTCAGCACCCACAAAGATGAGTAGGAAAATAAACAGCAATTCCCTTTTGATAATGTGGATATTTAAGACTCAAAGTTCGTATAATAGACATATCCATGATCTGATATAACAGATGAAAACATCCAGGAGCGACTACAAATCTCAAAGGAAAATGATAGTAAAACAGAAATACAAATGGAAACAAAGTTTCAGAAAACCCCTTTTATTCCCTGAACAAAATCAGAGAGTTCAAAGACTCTGTATATCTGTACAAAAAGATCATGTTCCCCCTCAAGAAATACACTAATATCTCCCCTCTTTACAATGCTGGAACAAAAATGCCTCCTTTTGGTTGATATGTCAAAGCATAGGGCTTTAGAATTTGGACCCAGTCCCTTTGGAAGTCTTCCCAATATATAGCCTTTTTCCCTGATGCATTTTTTGGTTTCTTGTAACCTAAGTTACCAAATTGTCCATTTTCCAGCCGATTCCTGGTACGGTACGTACCGGAATCGGATACTGTTTGGAATCTGTGTGGATTCAAACATGATTCGTATTTTTAAGGTAAAGCATTTGCGCTGATCTTTTGCCAAATCTTGACGAATCAACAGTTGATGTGGCGTTTAAAAGCAGATTTTGAGACTTTTGAACACCGTTTTCCTCCTTTTTTTTCAGTTTTCGAATTAATGAAAACCCTATATTTTGAAGTTGGACCATTCATCAAGGATGGAATTTCCTATTTAGATGTGGCGGCTGTATATTGGGTTTGGTATGCCGCATGAAAATATTTTGAATGTGCCCCTTTAAAATTTTGTTTTATTTTGTCTTTGGCTTCACAGTAGGTATCAAGGCTTCTGTGGGACACAAGGAGTGAATAATTCAATAGTTATTGGCTCAAATATTTTATAATTAGTTTTAGGTTTTAGAATGTATAGTGTAATTTATTAAATCATATTATAGTAATAATATACATAATTTTATTTATAATGCTTGATAAATATTAAATGCCAAATATACATTGTAATACATTGATAGTTTAATATTTGTTATTTTATAATTTGTTTTATAATTAATTAATGTAAATTAGTAAATGTTGAATAAATTTAATTATTATTATTTATATATGTTCTGTGTAGATTATATTTACATTTTTAATTAAAAGTTAATAATGTTATTATATTATTATTTCAAATTGCTACATATTAATATTATATAGTATATAATCTTTTCATTTGTATTTATTATTTCTTTTTTTTGATAGGCAATGGGCTGTAGCCGAATTAATTTTATTAATTATTTAAGTAAAATTACAATCCTGGTTCAAATGGGCATACCGGCAGAACCAGGAAGAAACCTCCTGTTGTAGCCCGTAAAGTCTAAATACAGAACATATTTACATCATATTTACACCAAGATGGCCTACAGCTATTCTTATAAAAAACAATAATCAGAGGTCCTCCAGGAGTAAAATCCTGACACTACATATCTCAGCCAATCAATTTAGTGAAAGTAATAGATTTACACTTTATCATGAAAGGATGAATCAGAATCTCAAGAAATTCATCTGGCTTGACCAAAGAGACCATCCTGGGATCAAGATTAGCTCATCCACTTTCACAGAAACCTGATTTGTTCCAACTTCCTGCACATCTAAAAGTAAACCACACATCTCAAAGTAATTGTCAGCTGCTGTCATAGAACAAAGCAGAAAGGAAGTTATCACTCATTCTTGACCCTGAGGTTACTTCCCATAGTATTTCAGGTGTCAGACTATTGCAAATTTTTCCAATGTACTGTTTTGTCTTAAAATTGTTTTGGAAATGCTCATAGTTGAAGAGTGATTCGTACCTGATTTGTATTCCCACCATCCCAAAGAACTCCTTAAATGATGCACATATCATCAGTAAACCCCAAAATCCAGATAAATGAGCTAGTGAATCAGCTCACAATAAAGATCTGGGCCATACTATACCTTTATATTACTAAGTGAGAGAACGATCCTTATCTGATCAGATCAGCCTGTCTAGGATAATATATATTAATTTAGCTTATAAATTGCTGATGCATTCTATTTAGCCTGTGGTTTATCGGGAATGTCCAAAGATAGGAATAACAATACAAATGGACATATCAAACATCCCCTAATAGATCCCTAGATAAAGAAATTATCAAAGGTTGTCCACACAGTTAAATTAGAATCATATCTCCTATAATATCTTTCTACTCTACTATACAGCTTTACCATCTGTGATAACCAGGTCTTTTAAATATGATTTCAACCCTTCTGTATTCTAAAAAACATTCACAAGCCATGATTATTAGTGAACCATTAAATTGAGCGAAGATTCAGCTCAAAACTCATTATTCAGCATATTTCTGATCTGCTACCAGAAGACGTCACTAAAAAACTGGGAGAAAGACCACATATGTAAAGTTCGGTATATCTGATCATTAAAGGCCCCCAGAGGGGGACTTATGTAGCTGGAGCGAAGATTCAGCTCAAAACTCATTATTCAGCATATTTCTGATCTGCTACCAGAAGACATCACTAAAAAACTGGGAGAAAGACCACATGTAAAGTTTGTTATATCTGATCATCAAAGGCCCCCAGAGGGGGACTTATGTAGCTGCTGGGCTGATATCAGAAAAATATAAGTAAACTTATATATGTATTTATTTTTTCTTATTATAATATTACTTTATTAAATTGTATATGAACTAATTAATATTATAACTACACTATTTAATTTATATTTCTTATCTCTTATTATAATATTAATTTATTAAATTGTATATGAACTCTGAAGTTATTAATATTACAATTATGCCAAAATTTAATTTTTGTTTTTAGGTTGTAAATATATATATACAAATTTATAATTATGATTTCTATCTTTTTTTTTGTATGGACGTACCCAAACGTACCCAACCTCCAAAAAAAATATGCTGTATCCGCGTATCGCACCCACGTACCCGTACTGGTTACCCGTTTCGGCAACTTAGCTTGTAACTGATTCTTTAATTTTCTTTTATTCTTAAAATACTTCAATTCTTACCATCTTCAGCCTTCTTGACTGCATGGCCAACACAAGGAAATAAAGAACATGATGATATTTTTCCTAGTTTGGGTTCTCTTCTCTCCATTAGAGCCTTTCGAGTTTCTTCTAACCATTTCTTTATGGTTGGGAAGTTTATATAATTTTGATAAAAATAAATTACAAAAGATTCCCTTGAATATGAAAAAGACCTCATTGACTTTTCGAAGTCCATAATTCACCGGATAAACAGATTTGTAAAGAATCAGGATATGCATCTGTACTTTTAGCCAATGTTGGGGAAGAGATTCTTGGAATCATTTGTGACCATTCTTAATCATCTTTCCTACTCCATCTACTTGGAAAACAGAATCATCCACTTTTAATCTTTGCTATTTTCCAATGAGAAGCTGTAGCTGCTGCATCTTATCAAACATCCCAAGAGGACCTCGAGAGTGAATGAATAGGACTTTTCTTCCTTCCCACTTAGAAAGATTTTCAATGATATCTCTGAGCATTTGAAATGCTACCTACCCACTGTAAATAGGGTCAAGGACCACGCCTGTTGCCTCAGCAATTCGACACACACATTTAAGCTCAACTTTGCTCATTGCATAGCCAATCCCCTTGCTTGAATGGAAATAAAAGCACCTGATTGTATAAATTGGAAAGATAATTGAAGACCATCACCCAATTGACTTTCAAAAAAAAGATGGTACTTCTCATTCATATGCATTAGTAAGCAATGTGCCAGCTTTGAGTTTGACTCTTGTTGATCAACTTCCAAAGGTACCAGATATGGTACACATGATTGGATGGACCAAACCTTGCCGAAGTACAATTTCTACAAGCTTCAGGGCAGATTGGCGAACTTGATCATTCAAATCCAAGCATCTGTTCATTATGTTATTCTAATGTAATTGGATTATTCTTCCGCAAATGTTACTATCACCAGCTCCAAGATGTGTAGATTGTATGTGCCAGGTCAGCCCACCTAGGGCTTCTTTAATTTTTCTCCAAAGTGTCACCAATCTGCACTTTGTTTTGTCCTTGGATCAGATTGTAATTGCCTTAGATCTGCCTTGTGATCTGCCACTAGATCGCTCCAAAATTACCCTTGTTATTGTATAAATTCGCACTATAGTGGTAGGCGAATTCACCGTTAATAGGCAGATACAATTCGCTGCTAGTGGTAGGCGAATTCCCCCTTTGTAGGCAGATACAATTTGCTGCCTTTGATGTGTACTCACAACTTCCAACCTGCAACTTTATTGCTGATCGAATTCGCCCTTTTTCAATACACTTTGCTGCTTGTAATCTGATCATATGCGCTCCTCCAAAGTCTGATTTCGCTCCTCAAAATCTGATTAAATTCGCAGCTATTAATACCAAAATTCGCTACCCTTAGACTTGAATAATAAACTCCTTCAAAGCTTCAATATCGCTTCTAAGGGCAGAACAAAATCACAATCTAAAGAAAGATGTATTTCGCCATTCAATGCCAATGAATTTCGCTGCTTCTAGGGTCTCGGTTCTTGAAGGAAGAGGACACACGTTATGTTTTTGGTATATCTCTCCTCAAGACTCGATCCATATATATATGAGAATGAAAACACTCCACAAGGGGCCGACTTGGACTTTCAAAATACTAAAATGCATTTGCTCCAAGAGGCCGACTTGGGCCCTTTTATTTAATTTCATTCTAATAATATATAGGTTAAATTGATCTACTAGATAAACAATAAATAATAAATATCTCTAATATTTATTATTATTATTTATGTATATCGATTTATTATAATAATAATTATATTCTATATATTTATTATTATTATCCAAGGTAGAGATATTTGTTGTAAAGGCCATAATATCAACAATGATGTGTATTAAACATAATATTGTAATGTTTCTATAATTGTCATCTTAGTTAGTTTGGTTAGTTTCTAATTCTGGTTTCTTTTTTTTTTAATTTATAATTTCTACCTAATATGGGGGTAGAGCCCTCTATTAATATAAAAAAGATGTTACATATATTTCCACCTGGCATTAATACCAAAATTGGCTATAAACAACCCAACTTGAACCTGACCTACTAATACTAGGATATTGTAATTGCATATCTACTACTAACATAGACACTATCAAGTGAAGATGCTGCAAAAATATGCCACTCCTCTGCATAGATTCATTAACATGCCACTCCTCTGTATATGATTGTTTTGTTTAGAAACATTGTCATGTAATCTTATAAAAATAGAGACTTTCATCTCTATTGTTTATAGCAATTTATAATAACATTGTATTAGAGCGGGCCAAATTTTTTTTGGTGGATTTTTTTTGTTTTAAAAAAATAATTCGTAGTTTTCCTAGAAATGATTTTCCAAAACCTTTTTGAACGATTTTTTAATAAAAATCGTGGGTTTTTGTTCCGCAACTTCGCATACGGTTGTTTTTCAAAATTGAGGGTTTCAGTTTTCGTCTAGTTTTTTTTTGGGGTCTGTTTTTGCACGATTTTTCAAAATCGTGGTGCTAAGTTTTGCAGATGGATTTTGGTGTGGCAAATGTCTTGTGTTCCTATTGTTGCACTAAGTCTAGAGGTTTTGCACGGTTTTCTCTACAAAAATCATGATTTCTTGTTCGTTTTTTGCCCATTTTTTCACACAAAAATATGGGTTCTTTCTCTGTTGGAGGTTTTATTTTCCCACAAAAAGTCGTGATTGATGTTTGGGTTTTATAAATTTTTTCAAAAAAAAATTATGTTTGGGTTTTATAATTATGTGGTGGGTGCATGGCAAGTAGGAGCTAAATCCAATGGGATTGGCAAAGAAAAGGGCATCTAGTGCTAGTCAAGACTAGCATGGGTGGTGGCAATGTGTGTTAGGGAACTAGGAAAATGTCATTAGTTATTGGGGGATGGGCTATTGGTGGTCATTGTTGAATTAGGTCATTAACGGAATGGGGTCCCTTTGTGTAGACAAACAATATGGAACTTGGTGCTCAAGACAGTTATTCAAATAGTGTATGCAATGAACTATGGTTAAAAACCAATGCATGGGTTGTAATAACCCAAACGGGTTATCCAATCTCTAATGGGTTATCCAACCTCCAACTTGCAAATGTTTGTGTTTTTGACAGTTTTTGATAAGTTTGATTCTCAGAATGTATTTAGGGGTCTTTGCTTACTTCTTTGCCAATGAACAAATGATTTTAAATGCAAAATATCTTCAAATAATAGTCTGATAAATTAATTCAGAATTCTGATCTTCATAACAACAAACACTAATACCAAATTCTAATTATTTATTGCAAACAGATTAGTGAAGAGCATACCAGGAGTCCCCATACTAGACTAGAAATGTGCTTTTTATTTGATCGAATTGGTGAAACTGGCAATACAGGAGTATCCAGACGGTGACAATGCCTCCAATGAGGTTTATTTGCATCATCTATAATTATCAAAAACATTTATGGAAGAAATAGATAGATCTGCTACAGTTTCCTCCAGGCGTGCAGGCAAGGTCACCAACTTTTACAAGTTTTTCACACTGAAATGCTGATAGTAACCATGTGCACTTATGAGAACCTGAAAGAACCACTTATTTATTTATTACTGCTGTTGATAATGATTTTCCAACCTTATTCAAACCCTAACTGCTGCTAATTTATTTATTTGACACCCCAGGTGCCTCCAATGTGTACAACCTGCCCTAGGAAGCCACGCGAGGGCTGGAAATGGATGTGGCGGCCTTCAATGGCCTCTAAAACCTGATCAATTTGTTGTCACCAACCCGATAATGCCGCTACAGGTCTATACCTAATAAACCTTCAAATATATGTACAAACCCTTGATATTTCTCACCTTTTTGGCCCAGATAGAACTCCCGAATGAAGCTCTCTCAAGCAATAATATTAGCCGACAGCTCACAGCCTTAGAATTGCAATAACAATGAAGATTGCAGAATCTCCAATGCCCTGGTACAACTGAAAACCCTTGTTCTCAAGCTCAATTCCCAAACTCCAAATAGCAATGGCAAATAATAATTCAATAATCAGTTTGAATTGCATTTGATTGTATTTATACTCATGAAAAGCCACGACCCCCTTTGCTTTTTAATATTTGATTTGATTTGCTTTTGTTGCTTTCATAGTTGACTTAGGGAAAACACTCCAAATTGGGCGCTCATAACATTAAATATAATATTTAATGCAAATAACACTTTATCATAGCCCACTAAAATAATAACATTATATTATAATTGCACTTTATAATTAATTATTAATAAAGTAATCACTTTATTAATAATTAAAATAACATAACTCCACAAATAATCATTATTGAGAGTTAACCATTGTGTCCACTGTGCATCCAACTATTGGTTTTATTGTAGCTGTGGTCGGAATCCACATGCCTACATAAATAACACAAAGGTTGTGTTTATATCATAGTTACAAGACTCCGACTCGCCTCAGACTCGACAAGCTGGTTTCAGGCTTGGACTCGGACTTGGCGTCCAGACTCGGCAAGGACTTGACATTCGAAAAACCCAAGAAATTCAAAGATTTTTAAGGATTTAAAGCTTTTTTCATGCATCATTTAGTCAATTAACATTAAATACACAATAATTGAGAACCTAAGCTTATTTTCATACAACTTTAACAACAACATCCTCCAAGTCATCTCACCAATACAACAATCCCTGCATCTCACCATCCGCATTCTCTATTACTTCATCCTCATTTTGAACTGACAGCTCAGCCATACATCGTTTCACCTCATTGATGATTGCCATCCCCAATTTAGCTTTGAAGTCCTCTGAAATCTATCTAATACACAGTAAAATTAGAAGTAGCTTTGTTTATGAAAGTTCGTTCATCCATTTTTCTGTTCTATTTTGATGTGAAGTATATGGAGTTATTTTTTATAAAACAATTCCTGAATTTTTATAATAATCGTCAAAATTTATAGGGCAATACTCAGCGCTAGTATTTATTTTCAAAGCCTATTCTATCAATTTGTTTCTCAACAAGTGCTTTAAATTCTTCAAACATAGAAAATATATCAAGCTTATGTATTAGAAAGTAAGTACATGTATGTCTCGAGAAATAATTGATAATTATAACATTAGATTTTCCATTGGAAGACACATCCATAGGACCAGTCACCAAACGCAATATTGGTTAATATAAGCCAAAATATGTTTACCTGTGGTACTACTGGATTTTAATGAAACACTATGTTATTTTCCATACAGTGTTCATAAAAAAGCAAGTAAATTTAATTAAAAAAAAAAAAAAACTGCCTTGTTTCTTGCTAGCCGCGGCAGAGTCCAGACAATCGGACTCTGCTGGACTCGGCCGAGTCCGAGTTCAAAGCCAGAAAATCACTGGTTTATATTGACAAAATTATTGTGATAGATAATATAATAATTATATTATCAATATAATTATTATATTATTATTATTTGTGAGATATTATAATTATATTATAATTGTGATAATATAATTATATTTATAATTATTGATTATATAATAATATATTGATATTATATTAATATTATGTTATGTTAATTGTTTAATATTATATTAATATAATTATTTAATATACAATTATATTAATATATATTAAAGAGTGGCGTCCCTTGGTGAAGGGGCTCCACTTGCATATATACTATGAGATATGTGATCTCATTCTAAATACAACTATTGAATAAAATATGCTGATGGTGCTCGGGAGAGACAATTGTGAATTGTCTATGGCTGGGAGGGCAATGAGATTGCCTATTGATAATCAAGTGTGCCGGAAAATCAACACCAACCACCTTACTAAAAATAGTAAGCGTCCCTCTCTATCAACCACTAACTTACTATAATTAATAAATCCCTGATCAAATCAACTATGCATTGCAATCATAGCTAGTTCAGGTGCCTTGCTATAAATAGTAACTCTGACTTTCTTGAAACAGACACTTACTATAAATAGTAAGCGAGCCAAACTGAGTTCAACGAAGGCCAAACTCGAACATATACTGAGCTCTGATGGAGAATACACACTGATCTCTGCCAAAAGGGGACCCTCTATCCAACTGCCTTAGCCTACGAGGGCCAATGATAAGCTAATCCAACAAGCTTTGATGCTTGCGAAATGGGGACATTACATGGGTTGCCATGAGCATTGTTCAAGCTTGGACCAAGGTATCGCTAGAGCATCAAAAGCATGAATAGAGACAAAAAACCACACTAGGCACCACGACCAAGGCCAAGATTCAAGCAACATAAGTGGTTCAGGCCAATCCAATGGGAAATATTGCAAATGTCATCATCATGGTATAAACGTGTAGTCCATGTTGGGAGGTTGGTGCCTCCATCCTCTCTAGGTGATGGCACCGTTCAGCGTTGATCGATGGATTCATGACATGTGCTTAACCGTCTCTTGTGGATCCTTGTCTTCGACCGTTGTGGCGTTCATTGATAGCTCGAGCTTTTGGTGTAACGACAACGGTGATTCCAACAATTGGTATCAGAGCGCTGGGTTACGGGTTCGAATCGCTCGGGTCACACGGAGGGGGGGATTGTTGGGAGGTTGGTACCTCCATCCCCTCTAGGTGAAGGTACCATTCAGTGTTGACCGATGGATTTGTGACATGTGCTTAACCGTCTTCTTTGGATCCTTGTCTCTGATCGGTGTGGCATTCATTGACAGCTCGAGCTTTTGGTGTAATGGCAGCGGTGATTCCAACAATCCATACATGGACCATCTGAACATCAGATTGTGCACAATACCGTAGGGGTTACAATAAGACCAAAGCCCAAAATGCAACCCTAAATACATACGCTTGAAACCCTAATGAAACAATCTTTAATTGGTGTTACACAAAGGGCTACAAGAGTATGAAGGCAAGCACAATTGATGTGAGTTTTACATTTTGGGGTAGGTCACAAGACATCACAAGCAGAGTCACACATTTGTATTACTTATAGAAGATTCTTATTGCAAGCTTTTGACTTCCAAAATTACACACTAGACACCATATGCATTTCTGTG
Source organism: Thuja plicata (assembly GCA_018584345.1). Taxonomy (NCBI): domain Eukaryota; kingdom Viridiplantae; phylum Streptophyta; class Pinopsida; order Cupressales; family Cupressaceae; genus Thuja; species Thuja plicata. The sequence goes on from MU223090.1 coordinate 201,358, forward strand.
ATGGTTTTATAGCATACTCTCATTTCTACATTATCTTGTAAATGTTCTATATAAGGCACACTGCTTTACTAGGTATAGATCTTCTTATTTATCATATTGTTGCAATATGAAAATACTGGCTCTGGGCATAATGTCGTTATTCCTCATTTCCATGTCACTCTAGATCATGGCCTGTGACTGTTACACCATTACAATATTTTATACTTGGACTTAAAAGTGGATTTTGGAAAATGTGTACATGAATAGGATTTGTAGGGAACACAGTAACAAACTAGGCAATTTTTAACTTTTTTAATAATTTCTAAACTCCATGGATGGCAATAATCAAAACTTTATAGTTTGTCCCAGAAGTCTGTGCACAATTATCACATATAAATGCATCAAAACTTCAAAAATCACAATCACACATTCACCATTGTTGGTGCCAATGTTTGTGCACTAGGGCCCTGAGTTCGTTTGGTTATATATGTCATGCTCAGATCCCTTATTGATATCAGTTTCTCTTAAAAATTTAAGAGCTCATATGATTCTTGTTTTGGTGAATATGAGCAGGTAACTGAGAGAAAGTCAGAGCTAGCTGAGCTGGAGGCCCTTGACTGTGGAAAGCCACTAGATGAGGCAGCATGGGATATGGTATCTTATGATATTTTATTTGGAAGTTGGAATTTTCATCAGACGGTTTAGAAGAATCATATAATATTACACTTCCATTTACCTCTTTAATTCGTATGTATTATTTTTCCAGGATGATGTTGCTGGATGTTTCGAGTTCTATGCTGGCCTTGCTGAGGCCTTGGATAGTAAACAACGTGCTCCAGTTTCCCTTCCTATGGAGGGCTTTAAGAGTCATGTCTTAAAGGAACCAATTGGAGTTGTAGGACTGATCACTCCTTGGTATGTAGCTTTCCTGGATAAATTTGTTAATTATCTTACGAATAACGTTTTGCCATTGGTATTTGTTTGTCCGTTAACAACATTTGAGAGAACTAGAATCCGTGGTCCACTACCATTGGGCATTTTTGTTATGGTTTTTATATTCCATTTATGTTGCTATTTGAGCATTGGTGAATAACCGGTCAATTGCATGATGGTATTTTTTTATCAATCTTGAATTGAATATTTTAAATATCATCTTTAGACTGAATGGTTCCTTGGCCTTCTACCAGACTTACAAGTGTTAATTCTCTATATAAATTTGAAAGATCTCGACGATGGACTATATCCTATTATAGAGACTTAATATTGCAAAGTTTATTAAGGTGCTTTGCCCCTTAGTGTCTGTATATACTTGTAATGTTTGGATTGTAAATGGTTGAAGTATAAATAGAATTTGCATATTCACAAGTCAGACCACCTTCATAAGTGTGGATTTTATGGCTATTTATCTGATACATTTAACTGATTTAAATGTAGAGTGGGACATTTCTCACAACTCTCATTAGTTATTTGAATTTCAGATGACATTTTTTTGTAGAATGAACTATTTTCTTTTCTGTATACGATCCTTCAATATGCAATCTATTACATTCATTTTTCCATTATTAAGGGTGTGGTTATTACATATACATTATCATGGTTTCTGAGTTTTGCCCCTTTGCCTGAGATATGGGCTGTTCACTTGAATCTTCTCTCTTGAATCATGATGGGTTCCATTTCCTTCCTGGTTTATATCTCAATTATTCTGTACAATAAGTAGACTTTTCTTGCATCTATTAGTGCTCCTAATTGGTCATTTTAACTTACTTTACACTGGAGTCCCATTGACTAAGTTTGGTCATCCATGGACATTAACTAGTTATGCAATTTTCTTGTTCTTTCTCCATCTTTTAATGTTAAATTGATGATTATTTGCAATGTATGTTTGTGCAAGTCAACTATAGCTTCTTGAATGTTTTACTCCTTTACTTTTTGGGAGTGGCTCTTTCATTGTCATCATATGCACAGACATTAGTAAATCACAGATATTTTTTTGTTGGATAGATTACAGGAATTCATAGTCTTCAGAAATCACACCAGTCTGTAATAAATGCCTCTGCAGAATGTAAATTTTGATATGTAAATATTCATATTATCCTTGGCTTTTCTCAATTTAGAAGAAATCTAGTGTCTTTCAGATTTTCTGTACTGTTTCTACAAATGAAACACAATATCATTATCCTGAAGACGGCTTCAGTTTTTTCTTCTTCATGGTCTTTCATTTATTCCATTATGTTCTCTGGAGAATATGAGGCTCACATCATAAAGAAAATAAAATAGTTTGCATTGAATGGCACAAAATTGTAGCTTGTGATTGCAGAATAGAGTGATCTGCTGGCCACGTGTATGAGAAAAGGGGACATCAAGTCTGAATTGTTTCATATAATAGTCCTGAAAACAAACACAAACAACATCAATGAGCTGAAAGCCCTAGAAGGAAAAGCAGTGGAAACCAGTGTTCCCAGACTCGCGGCGAGTCACGCGAGTCCGCGGGTCGAGTCATACTCGGCGGGTCAAAATGACCCTGACCCGTGACTCGGTGGGTCAGACCATCTGACCCGCGTGACTCGCTGAGTCAGCGAGTGAGGTGGCTGACTCGCCGGGTCTAAGCCAGCTGACTCGGCCAGTGTCAAGGTAAAGTTAGCATATAAAAAACATATAAAACTTCTTTTTTTTGACTTATTTCTAACTTGCAGCCCTAAAAACATTCAATTTGAGATGCAAAAGTCACTTCTAGAATCCGAGTGGGTCACTGAGTTTCAATAAAATCATCAAATAGAAGCTACATGAATGCCACCCTTTCCTACAACAACTGCAATTTTTTGAGTTCTTGTGCTTTGTTCAACAAGTAAGAGATTTGGAAATTGAATTTTTGGGCTTTATTAGTACTGTTTTTGGTATATTAAAAATTCAAGAAAATGATGCACGCTATTGAGTTTTATGTGGTTCTCTCAAGGTGCTAATTTGAAAATGATGCTGCCCCCGGACCCCGCGAGGGGCGCTGTCCCTCGACCCCGCGAGGGCCGCTGCCCCTAGACCCCCTTGGGGGTGCTGCCCCTTGACCCCCGTTGGGGGCTCTACCCCCTTGACCTCACTGGGGGTGTTGCCCCCAAACCCCCATTTTATTTTTGAAGTACACTACAACTTTGAGTTTGTGCAGTGCGAGTCATTAGTCTTCCTGGATATTACTTGATGTATACTTGTCATGTGAAAGACGACTTTTTTTTTGGAGGGGAAGATATAGTCGGCATAAAATGCCTATTGTTGTGTTTGATAATATTGGTTATTTGTTAGTGTATTAATTGTCGTCTATGTATTAATTTGCGTTTGTACTTATGTGATCGATGTATATTTATGTATTTGATCAAATTAGCTTCTATTTGATGATGTTATTGTGTCTTTAAGCTTTATTCAATAATGGTGCATGAAACAAGTTTTAAACCCTTGCCGAGTCTGAGTCTGGGAACTATGGACAAAATACATTAGGTAGAAAAAAGTTATTGTAAAGTTCATTTTTAAAAATGTAGTGTGTTTGGGTGTAATAATCTACTATGTTCTGAACTAATTTCCTTTTTTTTGTTTTTAAATAAAAGAATTTCCACTTCGTATTATGGTTATGTATCAGTCACTGTTTGAAGGTTCTTTGGCATTTCATTTGTTTCAGCAAGTAATGTTTGGCATGAAAACACACACACACACACATATATATATATATATATATATATACTTATGCAATATTCTGCTAATGCTTAACATTTACCATGCATAGACAATTCATAAAACTCCAAATAACGTGATCGATAACTTCTGGTTTAGTAACAATATGAAGGACAAAACAATAGATTGCCGTATAGGTTGGTGAATGACTACATACAATTTTCTCCAGGCTTGTCATGTAATTGATGCGCACCCAGCCATTGTTCGCTTCACCAAGGAAGGCCGCTCTGGCCACGCTCAACACACTGTCCAGTCACGGGAATTGCAACACGACTAACAGAGAAATATATCTGAACACTAAGCCCCTAACGCCACCACCAATATGAATGGAGCAGCCGTGTTCCCTGTGCTCGGACTCTCACTGATCTTGATGCGCGACACTATGGTTTCTAGTTGCTGCTACCTCCACACACGTCGCTTGGAAACTCCAGTACTTCTAACGCATCACCAGCGACGTAATGCAACTCCTGCCACGTCTAACACCCCAGACTCAACCAATAGCTATCGTCACCACTCGTGCTAGTGACTTGATGGAGATACAACCTCTGGTCTACGCTAGGTTCCATAGTGGTAAGTCGTGTTTTCTTCCCTGCCTAACTGAAGTAATGCAATCTCCTTTACTGTGCGTTCAAACAATGAAGAAGATGTCGGCTATGAGGGGCGACGTCCTCAAAACCCACTGAGCAAACAAGTCCCAATGTTCTCCAATAACATGAACAGTTCGATATCTTCCAAAATTTTACACATTAAGCTCCACTGTGAAACCTGAATGACTCCACCATTATTGAGATGCTGGGGCTACGTCCAACTCCTCAGATTTTCCTCAAGGGGTTGTGGCCTCAAGAAATAACCAGTCACGTGAGCAACTTGATTTGTTTATCTTTGCTTATAAAATTCGTGGTGTCAATCCCAAAGAGAGCTTTATGCTTTTATAACCTCGATACGAGGGAAAACACAGAATTCCAAGCCATGTGGGATAAAGTACACCCACTTAAGTCACTTAAGTTACTTTTTAATATAAAATGACTTTAAGTCATAAAGTAACTTTATAAACTCACTTTATAAAATAAAGTGACTTAACTATGGGAAGGGCTCCAAATCACCCAAATAAAAGCTTGTGATTGGTTGGCATCCTCCAGAAGAAGCCATTAGCCTATCCGGATGGGGAGATAGACTAATCAGGCGCCAAAATGGCCTAGCTCAGAGAAGGGGACATTACGTTGGGACAACCACAACTGAAAATATGTTCTAGAATAGTGAAGGTTGAGTATTGAAGAAGAAAAATTGCCAAGTTTAGAAAGATGATAATTGAAGAAAAAGTTGCAAGTCTATTCTTCTTGTTAGGAATAGATGAGGTTCTAGCATCAGATGACTTCCTGATTAATTCTTGTAAGAATTATGGGACAACATTAAAAAAGATTATGCTCTGCCAAATAGGAGTTAGTATCACAAAGAATAGGTCTAAGTGCATTGCAAAATTAATCCTATTAAAACCCAAAAAGGCAGATGTTGATACCTTAGACTTGCAGACATGTTATCACAAAACAATTCATAATTTCAAATAATAGTTCACAGACTTGGACTTAGAGAGTACTTAGCAAAAACTTGGGAAAAGTCGGAAACTTAAAATATACAAATTGTTTGAAAAGAATATAAATTTCATGCAAAATACAACTACAAAATGTGTCAAATGAGCTTGGTGGGGATCTACAGGAAGCCCCCCTTGTGGGGGTCGGAGCACTTGGAGTGTTTAACCCATGTTTTTTTTTGTGATTTTTATGCTTATCCTCTCTGTAGACACTAAAAATCGTCCAAGGCCAGCAATGACACTTTTTACTAATATTTCCTTTACATCGGTCATTTGATCTTTATTGTTTGTCTGATGTCATGCCTTTCTTCCTTTAATTAAATATTTTCAGTTATTTAATAATTAACTAATTGTGTTTTCTAATTTATTGTTATGAGGAGGTATATTTTCTGCTGTCATTTTTTGCTCCTTTTTTTTTTTGCCTGTGTAGGGTTTGCAATGCAAAGGAGAATGCTGGTGGTGCGGGCTTTGACTTGTACGATGACAACTCCATATATGCTCGCTCTGAGTTTCATTTAAATGACAGGTCTCATTTCACATGTGCGATTGCTAATGTTCGGTTTCACAACCCTCACAATTGTGCAACTAATGGGTCAAAATTTGGATCTCCCTCTGCGCATATTTACTCCAAATTCGCGTTAAAGAAATCTCCAGAAGGCAGGGCTCTGAAATAGGCACAAATCCTTTGCCTATATCTTCCTCACGGGTGGAGTCGCCCTCTCATCATTTTGTGATGTTGTCACACGAGGGGCTGCGCATTCCAAGGCGTGGGTTGTCCAACTTGGTAAGGGAGGTCCATTTGTTTTGCAAGGGACTTGTTGTGAGGTTTTCACACCATCGCCCTATTGCAAATGGGGACCTCTTTTCGCTTAGTTGTCCTAGGTAGTTTTAGTTCAATGGCAATTTTCAAGTATCCAATCTTTAGAGATTAGTTTTTTCAACTTTGGATCGCTGGGTAGTCAAGTTAGTCAATGATATGAGTGAGAGCTGGGCGAAGCTAATCAAGGATGTGGAATTGAAGTCAAGAAATTTGTGATGAAATGAATTAGAACTCTTGGAAAGTCCTTGTTTCAATATCAAATTATCTTGCAAAGGTCAGGAGAAGTTGTGGTAGAGAACACTGATAGAGGTGTGTTGATTCCTGAAATTTGGCCGATTCCAAAATTTTTTAGAATCTCCCAAAATATAATCTCATTTATAACTCCTATGAATCTGAAACAACTCTCAAACATCTTGACAATATTTATATGAAATATAACTTAAAGTATTAAGAAAGGAAAATAATGTAAATTTTACTTAAATGTTATAGTTTATATATATCCTCCACCCTCCAAGCACGAAAAATAAGTTAATACTTAGATTTTTCTAGGAAAAGCAAACTTGGGCTCGATCACCAAAATGACTTGCACAATCGCTCAAATTGCATGTACAACTCGCCCAACCATGTCAAAAACGATGTACAACTATGCTAGAAACCATGTACAACTATGCAAAAAACCATGTACAACTATGCTAAAAATGGTGTCAGAAAAAGGATTGAAGCACATATTTACCTTGAGAAAGCCGGTAGAAATGATGGAAAGAATATCAAAGCTATGAATAATCTACCTAATCAATCGGCTCTCCCCGTGAGTATTGAGACCACGAGGCTAGATAAGGACTCTATCAATAATAGTTCCATCTAGGGGCTGAATACTAGGGATGAGGTATCCATCCCCTCCCATGAGAGTGGTTTGAATGATGTGATTCCCTCCTATCCCAAATATTCCTCCCCCCACCTCAGATCCTATGGGTGATGATGGGTGCAACTCATGCCCTAGTAGGATAGGCCGGGATGAAGCAAGGATTGATTCCGGAATTAGCCACTATGATGGGCCTAATCCTAGCATGGGAGAGGCTGAGGTGGAAGCTGTAGGCGAGTCTAAGCAGGATGACTCATTGGCCATTGTGCCTTATATACCGATCATATTAGAGGAAACTAAGATTGGGGCCACCAATAAATTAACACTTTCTGATTTTGAATTTGGTGGCAAGGTGACAACTAGAGCTTGGGTTCACAAGCTTGATACATTCCTCACTCTGCGTCTTATGTCTAAAGAGGATGTTATCTAGTTTTGTGTCCTACATTTGGATGGTGTTGCTCATGATTGGTGGTACCATGAATTGGTATCTCTACAGCATGATCATATTACTTCCTATCAGGAGTTTGTGGAACTATTGATTGGAGGGATCCTGAGTTGTATTTCAGAGATTTGGCACAGCTTAGGCAGACTGGTAGTTTGGAGGCCTTTATGAGTGAGTTTCAGAAGGTCTCGGTCATGGTTACTAACATTTCAGAGAAGAGGCGTGTATTACTTTTCATTGAGGGGTTAGTAGAGCCTCTAAAAGGTTGGGTGAAGTCATTTGATCCTTCTACCTTAGAGGAAGCAATGAAGAAGGCAATAAACTTGGAAATGTCTACACCATGTAGTAGGTTTGCACCAAAGGCTTCTACTTCAGCCAATGATAATAAAGCAGCCCCTAAAAGAGCAGAAATTTCAGATTTAAAGAAACATATGGCAGACCCTTTGGATCAAGAAACTTTGAATGATTTACGTAGAAAGAAACTTTGTTTTATTGCCCAAGGGCAAAAACAGGCAGATGGAGTGGTTTTATGATGATGAAAACCAATCTGATTCAGAGGAACAAAAATCTGATAATGAAGAAATAGGGGCTGATGGGAAAGAGGGTGATAATTCAAACCTTAAGGTTGTATACCTCTCTAGCATGAAGAAAGAGGTGTCTTTCAGAATGCGTGGACATCTTGCAGGTCAACGGGTGATTGCTTTGTTGGATACTGGTGCCACTCATAACTTCATTGATTCGCGCTTGGTAGCCAGGTGAGGCATTCAAATAGAGGAGTTTGAGGGCATTAAAGTGAAGGTAGCAGATGGTTACACTCTCAAGTGTAACTGAATGCTTACTGAGCTTCCCATGCGCTTGAATAATTTTGACTTCAAGGCAGATTTTATGTGGTTGATATGGGGAGTATAGATGTTGTTTTGGGCATTAGCTGGTTACATGCCATTGGGGCATTTTATCTCAATCTCAGAGACATGGAGATGAGATTTGAGATTGATGGAAGACTACATGTTCTGAAAGCTATCAGAGAGTACATTACGAGAGTGATTTCACTTTGACGAATGGAGAGGGGCTTATTAGACATAATGCAGTTGAGTGGGAAGCAGAGTGTAGGTTGATGCCTACTCAGGATGAGACAGGGAAACCAACTTATCACCTAGATATCCAGGAGCTCAGAACTAAACACTTTGGACTCCAAAGTGTTTAGTGACATTCCACCCGGTAGACCACCTGACAAGGGCATAGAGCACATTATATAGTTAGAGGAGGGCACTAAGGCCATTGTGACTACTCCTTACCGACATCCCAAGCGTTTGAAAGATGAATTTGAGAAAACTATACAAGATTTGCTAGCTATTGGACACATTAGGCCGAGTAAGTCTCTTTTTGCTTCATCATTGGTGTTAGTGAAGAAAAAGGATGGAGCGCTCAAAATGTGCATTGACTACCACGTGTTGAACAAACGAACAATTAAAAACAGGTATCTGATTCCTCACATAGATGAGCTGATTGATGAGCTACATGGAGCTTGTGTCTTCTCCAAAATTGACTCGAGGACAGGATATCATCAGATTAGAGTCAGAGAACAAGATATAGAGAAGGCAGCCTTCAAATGTCATTGTCGACACTTTTGAGTTTCTGGTTATGCCATTTGGCTTAACCAATGCACCAACTACTTTTCAATCCACCATGAACAGGGTCTTCCATTCACACTTGAGGAGATTTGTACTTGTGTTCTTTGATGACATTCTGGTTTATAGTAGGACCTGGGATGATCATCTAGCTAATCTAGATACTGGTTTGAGCATTCTTTATAGGGAGTCCTTGTATGCCAAGGAGTCCAAATGTGCTTTGGGCATGACAATGCTATTATACTTGGTTCACATCATTAGTTCAGAGGGAGTGCTCATGGATCCTAAAAAGGTTCGTGCTATCATTGAGTGGCCCACCCCTAAGAATCTGACTCAACTCAAAGGTTTTGTTGGATTGTGTGCCTTCTACCGCCGATTTGTTAATGGGTTTTCACGACGTGCTGCACCTTTGACACAAAAGGGGGCTTTTGTATGGACTCCTCAAGCACATGAGTGTTTTGAGAAGCTCAAACAACTTATGACTTCATGCCCAGTTTTAGCATTGCCAGATTTTTCCAGGCCTTTTGAGTTGCATTGTGATGCCTTTGGGGAGGGCATTGGTGTTCTTTCACAGGATCGCCATCCTATTGCTTATGAGTAGGAAGCTTCGAGGTCCTGAGAGATCTTTCAGTGTGTATGACAAGGAGATGTTGACCATTATGCATGCTATGGCCATTTTCAGGTAGTACTTAGTAGGCAGCAAGTTTTGCATCAAAACAAATCATAATAGCCTGAAGCATTTCCTTGGGCAGCGTGACCTGAATGAGCATTAGTAGAAATGGGTCAGTAAGTTACAGTCTTATGATTTTGACATATCTTATGTCAAGGGGACACAAAATGTTGTGGCTGATGCTCTTTCATGACGCCCTCATTCGAGTTCTATGTCTGAGATATCAGAGGACTGGAGGCACTTGATCATTGCGGAGTATGTCAAGGACCAGTAGGCTTCTGGCATAGTTGATGGGATTATTCAGGACAACAGATACACTCTTGTGAATGAGATTATCATTTACAAGCGAAGGATATTTTTAGTTCCAGGATCGGATGCGAGACAGATAGTGTTGAGGACCTTCCATGATTTTTCCTTAACAGGTCATCCCGGATTCTTCAAGACTTATAGATAGGTTTAAGAGAGATTCACATGGAAAGGTTTGAAGTTTGATGTCCTGCAGTATGTTAGAGAGTGCTTTGTGCGTCAGTAGAATAAACAGGAGCATACTTTTCTGGAGGGACTGGTTCAACCACTTCCTATTCTTGAGAAGAAGTGGGAATGTATTTCTATAGATTTAATAGTGGGCTTGCCGAAAGCCCAAGGCAGAGATTGCATTTATGTGGTAGTTGATCGGTTGACGAAGTTTGCACACTTCTTTCCGATCACTACTACTTATACAGCTACACAGGTGACAGATTTGTTCTTTCAAGAGGTGTTTAGATTGCATGGCCTACCTCAGAGTATTGTCAGTGATAGGGACAATCGGTTCATGTGCCATTTCTAGTAGGAGTTATTCAGATTATGTGGGACTGAGTTGACTCCGAGTACGAGCTACCACCCTCAGACAAACAGACAAATTGAGATAGTCAACAAATGGGTGGAAGGCTACCTCCAAAATTATGTAGCAGGGCAACAAAGGGCTTGGGTGAAGTGGATACACCTATGTGAGTTTTGTTATAATTCCACTCGCCATATGTCCATCCAGATGTCTCCTTTCAGGGCGTTATATGGTTATGATCCGCTGAGTTTCATTGATTTGTTGCTCAGTGATAGCCCAGGTGCCTAGCGCCTGCGTAATTCTGGACAATCAGGATATCATGAGGGCCTTGCATGACAACATATCGAGAGCTCAAAATTAACAAAAGCAGTATGCTGATCGACAGAGAGTTGCACGTTCATTTCAGGTTGGCAACATGGTTTACTTGATGTTGCAGCCTTATAGGCAGTCTACTCTTCGGAGGAGTGGAGTTGAGAAGGTCAAGCCTCGTTATTATGGTCCTTTTCGGATTACCAGACGAATTGGCGAGGTTGCTTATGAGCTCGATTTGCCGGGGAATAGCAGAGTGCATAAAGTGTTCCATGTTTCACGCCTCAAGAAGGCGCTAGGGAGACATGTTGTTTCTTCTTTTGTTTTACCACCCCTGGATGATGAGGGGAAGCTGGAATTGATTCTTGAGGCCATCCTTGAGACTAGAGAGAGGCATCATTGAAGGCGGGTTATGAGGGAGCTTATGGTGAAATGGAAGTATCTGACAGTTGAGGACGCTACATGGGAGTCCGAGGGTATTTTGCCGCATCCAACCTTGCGATTGCTTGAGGACAAGCAATCTTTGGGAGGGCGGACTGTAATGTCCTCTTTTTAGCAGGAGGCAGATGATTGTTGATGTCAGTCCATCATTGCGACCCTTGTGGGTTGATGAGTGGTTTTGGGGGTCTCTGGTTGTTTTGCTGTGTTGGTTTTGGTGATTTCAAGGTACTTACTATTTTAAGTCAGTCAATTTCTGGGGGATGCTATTTATGGTAGGTTGGTTTGGTGATAGGCCTGACAGTTCTTCTGGTGTTGGCTTGATAAGTTATTGGCGATATGTTTAATGGTTGATTATAATTAATTAAGTCTAACTTAATTAATTATAAAGTTGGAATCTTTATATTATAAGTTAAGCCAACTCAATATTAATGTTAAGTTATTTTATATCTCATTAATGGCTTTATAATACTTGGCGCCAACTATGAGTAAGGGAATAATATTTTATGATAGTTCAAAAATTTGAATTTGCTTAAGTTTTTGCAAGCTCAATGTCTTAAGTTATAGACAAAATACATCGGATAGAAAAGGAGTTATTGTAAAGTTCGTTTTTAAAACTGTAGTGTGTTTGGGACAACCACAACTGAAAATATATTCTAGAATAGTGAAGGTTGAGTATTGAAGAAGAAAAAATGCCAAGTTTAGAAAGCTGATAATTGAAGAAAAAGTTGCTAATCTGTTCTTCTTTTAGGAATATATAAGGTTCAAGCATCAGATGACTTCTTGATTAATTCTTGTAAGAATTATGGGACAACATTAAAAAAGATTATGCTCTGCCAAATAGGAGTTAGTATCGCAAAGAATAGGTCTAAATGCATTACAAAATTAATCCCGTTAAAACCAAAAAAGGTAAATGTTGATACCTTAGACCTACAAACATATCATCACAAAACAATTTATAATTTCAAATAATATTTCATAGACTTGGACTCAGAGAGTACTTGGCAAAAACTTGGGAAAAGTCAGAAACTTAAAAAACACAAATTGTTGGAAAAAATTATAAATTTATGCAAAATACAACTACAAAATGTGTCAAATGAGCTTGGTGGGCATCTCCAGGAAGCCCCCCTTGTGGGGTCAGAGCTCTTGGAGTGTTTAACCCATGTTTTTTTCTGTGATTTTTATTTTTATCCTCTCTGTAGACACTAAAAATCGTCCAAGGCCAGCAATGACGCTTTTAACTAATATTTCCTCTACATCGGTCATTTGATCTTTATTGTTTGTCTGATGTTGTGCCGTTCTTCCTTTAATTAAATGTTTTTCAGTTATTTAATAATTAACTAATTGTGCTTTCTAATTTATTGTTTTGAGGAAGTATATTTTCTACTCTGTCATATTTTGCTCCTTTTTTTTTGTCTACGTAGGGTTTGCAATGCGAAGGTGAATGTTGGTGGTGCGGGCTCTGGCTTGTGCGATGACGGCTCCATATGTGCTCACTTTGAGCTTCACTTAAATGGCATGTCTCATTTCAAAGGTGCAACTGTTAATGCTTAGTTTCACAACCCTCACAGTGGTGCAGCTAATGGGTCAAAATGTGGATCTCCCTCTGTGCATATTGACTCCAAATCTGCGTTAAAGAAATCTCCAGAAGGCAGGGCTTTGAAACAGGCACAAATCCTTTGCTCGTTTCTTTTTCATGGGTGGAGTCGCCTTCAACTCATGGTTCATCATTTTGTGATGTTGTCACATGAGGGGTTGCGCATTCCAAGGCGTGGGTTGTCCGACCTGGCAATGGAGGTCCATTTGTTTTGCAAGGGACTTGTTGTGAGGTTTTCCACAGCATCGCCCTATTGCGAATGGGGACCCCCTCTTTTTGCTTAGTTGTCAAAGGTAGTTTTAGTTCAATGACAATTTTCAAGTCTCCTATTCTTAGAGATGAGTTTGAGCAACTTTGGATCGTTGGTTAGTCAAGTCAGGCAAGGATATGAGTGAGAGTTGGGTGAAGCTAATCAAGGATGTGGAATTGAAGTCATGAAATTTGTGATGAAATGAATTAGAACCCTTGGAAAGTCCTTGTTCTTATATCAATTTTATCTTGCAAAGGTCAGGAGAAGTTGTGGAAGAGAACACTGATGGATGTGTGTTATTTCCTGAAATTTGCCGAGTCTAAATTTTTTAGAATCTCCCAAAATATAAAATCTCCATTATAACTCCTATGAATCTGAAACCACTCTCAAACATCCTGACAATATTTATATAAAATATGACTAAAAGTATTAAGAAAGGAAAATAATGTATCTTATACTTAAATGTTATATTTTATATAGATCCTCCGCCCTCCAAGCACGAAAAATAAGTTAACACAGTTTTTTCTAGGAAAACCAAACTTGGGCTCGATTGCTAAAAACACTAGCACAATCGCTCAAATTCCATGTACAACTCGCCCAACCATGTCAAAAACCATGTACAACTATGCTAGAAACCATGTACAACTATGCAAAAAACCATGTACGACTATGCTAAAAATGGTGTCAGAAAAAGGATTGAAGCACATATTTACCCAGAGAAAGCCGGTAAAAATGATGGAAAGAATATCAAAGCTATGAATAATCTACCTGATCAATCGACTCTCCCTGTGAGGATTGAGACCACGAGGGTGGATAAGGACTCTATCAATAATAGTTCCATCCAGTGGCTGAATAGTTGGGATGAGGTATCCATCCCCTCCCATGAGAGGTCTGAATGATGTGATTCCTTCCTGTCCCAAATATTCCCCCCCCAACTCAGATCCTATGGGTGATGATGGGTGCAACTCCTGCCCTAGTAGGACATGCTAGGATGAAGCAAGGATTGATTCCGGAATTAGCCACTATGATGGGCCTAATCTTAGCATGGGAGAGGCTGAGGTGGCAGCTGTAGGTGAGTCTAAGCAGGATGACTCATTGGCCATTGTGCCTTATATACCGATCATATTGGAGGAAACTAAGATTGGGGATTCAGAAGACAGAAAGAACACAACCAAGGTAGGTCCTAATAGAAGGAAAAGGGTTAGAAGGTATAGTACTTCCTCAACAGGCTTAGGTCATGTTTTTGTTATTGAGAAGAGGGGTCGCCCACTTTAATGTCCCCTTTTTAGCAGGAGGCAGATGATTGTTGATGTGAATTCATCATCGCGACTCTCGTGGGCTGATGAGTGTTTTTGGGGGTCTCTGGTTGTTTTGCTGTGTTGGTTTTGGTGATTTCAAGGTACTTACTATTTTAATTAAGTCTATTTCTTGGGGATGCTATTTATGGAAGGTCGGTTTGATGATAGGCCTGGCAGTTCTTCTGGTGTTGGCTTGATAAGTTATTGGTGATATGTTTAGTGGTTGATTATAATTAATTAAGTCTTAATTAATTTTAAAGTTGGAATCTTTATATTATAAGTTAAGGCAACTTAATATTAATGTTAAGTTATTTTATATCTCATTAATGGCTTTATAATACTTGGCGCCAACCATGAGTAAGGGAATAATATTTTATGATAGTTCAAAAATTTGAATTTGCTAAAGGTTTTGCAAGCTCAATGTCTTAAGTTATGCGTGGTGTGAAGGAGAAGCCACTGGTTCGATTAATGGAAGAAAATATAAGTGATTGAGGTAAGAATCGAACCATTCATTCCATGACAATTTTACTTCTCTTGAAATTGGTTTTCTCACCTGTGGTTTGGCGTCAAGGGTTCAGCAGAAATTGTAAATTTCTTGCATGAATTCGGCACTTTGAATCAGCGCAGGTCTGGTGGATGGTGTTGTCTCAGTGGCTAAATGCCATTAGCTGAGTGTGCTTAAATTGGTGTGGTTTTGTGTATAAAGTTTCGGGTTTCAGAAGTAAATAAATCGCAGACCAAAGGGGGTGTTGTATGGTGCAAAATCTTTTCATTAAGGCCACAAAAGAATCAGAGAAGTCTGCCGCAGCTCCTCATAATTTCCCACGCGACTTCTCAATCATTTTTCAAAGGAGTTCGAGCTGCTGGAAGTAAGCGACAATACAAATTACAACCCAGTCCATCTTTGGTTTTCAGAAATATCAACTTCGATCTGCATGCTGGATATCTCAGGTTCTCTTGAATCGCTTCATTTAAATTAATGGTTTAAATCGCTTTACATTGTATTTATTGTGATGATTGAAGTTTGGAGAAGGAGTATTAGAAGTCCAGATTTTCATTTGTCTTTTTGCCATACTTGTTATTTTTTTATCAATTTGAAAAAAACAAAAAAAATCATATATGCTCAAAACTTCAAAAAAAATCACAAAGCTTCCAAAACAAAATAAATCTACAGCCTTGGTTTGAGTGGAGCCAGCAGGGCTCTTACACCCCCTTGGTTCCCTCTCATCTAAAACAACTTCTAGAGGTTCGAAAGGACAGTTACCTAAATGCTACCAAACATTCCAGGCTCCCATGGACATGGACACTGAATCCTAAACTCTATCTTTGGAATTTTAAATGCATTTCTTGGAACATAAAGGGGCTGGAAACTCCTGACAGGAAGTATGTGGTGAAAAGATTTTTAAGGAATCATATGCATACTGATTTCCTTCTGTTGCAAGAACTTCAAGCTATAAGTTTTACTCTGGATATCAGTCTCAAATGCATTTGGAGGGAGGCCATTGCTTTCAAGACTAATCATCCCGAGGGTAAGGGTGGTGCAACCATCCTTGTGAACCATAAGTGGAATAATTAGATAGTTAAGTGGGGATGCTCCCCTTGTAACCGGTTTTGATTTGGGTCATATTGGAGGTGAAGGAAGGGAAAGTAGGAATTGCTTCATTATATGCCCCTAATGATTATAGGGGGAGGTTAGAATTGTGGAAATGAATGACTCAATTGGAAGAGGTACCATGGATTATTGGAGGCGATTTTAATATGATAGAAGGACCTTCTGACAAGTCAGGAGGATCTAAATTTGAATGGAAGGGGGAGGAGAGGTTCTTTTGGTCTTTGATCCAATGGCTGGTAAGAAAGGAGAGTATAAGGGTCTGTGGTTTACTTGGTGCAATTTCCAGCAAGTCAGCAAAATAATATATTCTAGACTCGACCGTTTTTATGCTAACAAAGATATATTCCAATTCAAGAAAGATGAATTGGGTGGTAGTGTTCAAGTGTCCCCCTATACTCTTTCTGACCATCACCCCATTATTACCACCTATCTTATTGGTACTCAAAAGGATAATTGAGTGAAAGGGGAGGCTTTTGCCCTTAATACTAAACTCCTCTTGGATGAAGATGTGATGCAAGTAGTGTGGATTGTTAGATTCCTCAATAAAGCTAATCCTACTTTGCTTAGTCCAAGAGACAGATGGAACCAAAATGTCCTAGAATGGAAGAGTTTGTTTTAGATAGTGGGGAGTATAATAGCAAAGGATATGAGAAGGGTGGAAACAATCTGCACAATATTTTAGTCACAACCGAGGAGTCTTTACAAACTGACCCAGCCAACAAAGAAGCTAATGATGCACTTTGTCAAACTAAGAATGCACTAAGAAGGATTCAAAACACTAAAATCATGGGGATGAAAACAAGAGCTAGGCTTAACTGGCTTGAACATGTGGACAATGGGTCAAAATACTTCTTCCAGATCCTTAAATGTAAAGAAGCCAAAGAACATATTGATAATATATGGGATAATGATAGGAATATATCAGACCAATTGGGTATACGAAATGCTTTTCAAAACTTTTATTGTAATCTCTTTAAATTAGAAGACAATCATTCTGAAGAGGCTCTTGCAAGAAACAAAATCAAAACCATCATTCCTAATAAGCAAGCAAGGGCTGATGCAGTTGAATTGGGTAAAGAGGTTATACATTGGAAGAAGTGAACAGAGCCATCCTGGCCCTGAGCAATGACAAGGCCCCAGAATCAGATGGACTCTCGGTGGAATTCTACAAACAAAATTTAAATTGGATTCGGGAAGATCTATTAGAGCTGTATAAAGAAGCTTGTGATGTGGGATCTTTGGGAGATAAGATAAACGCAGGGCTGATTAAACTCATCCCAAAGGAGGGTGATAAGTCTCTCCTTAAAAATTGGAGACCTATCACTCTCCTTAATGTTTCATATAAAATAATTGCTAAAATTCTGGCCAAAAGATTAGAACCTATCCTACCAAAGGTGCTTAACTCTACACAAACAGGATTTGTGAAGGGCAGATACATTCTTGAAAATTTCATAAGATGCCGGGAAGCGATGAATTGGTGAAAGAATTCTAATAAGAACATATCTATTACCGAGTAGAATGGAATTTCATATTCATGATGTTAGAAGGTCTAGGATTCCAATGCAGTTCTGTCACATGGTTAGAACTCTCATGATGGATGGCACAGGCTATGTAGAAGTCATAGTTGAAAAACTCGGACTTGGCAAAAACTTGGCGGGCCCAAAATTTTTGAAAATCTCGGACTCGGCAAAAACTCG
The DNA here is from genome assembly GCA_018584345.1 of Thuja plicata. Classification (NCBI taxonomy): domain Eukaryota; kingdom Viridiplantae; phylum Streptophyta; class Pinopsida; order Cupressales; family Cupressaceae; genus Thuja; species Thuja plicata. The sequence goes on from MU223090.1 coordinate 219,082, forward strand.
GCAAAAAAATCGGCACTTTTATCAAACATTTGAAAATATATAATTTCTTAAAATATTCTTAACAAAACACACATGCACCGAATTTGTAGAACATATACTGATTTAAAATTTCCATCATATATAAATCAAAGTTTTTAGTTAAATACATAGCAATTAGAATTTAGTAAATCAACATAGAGTCATATACCAAAAAACAAGTGCAACATCTGAATAAAATTGAGTTCAATACATATCAAAGTCCAACTTCACAATACTACAACCTCTAAATACATATTAAGTTCAAGTTTTAGCATCAATGAAAACTAGAAATCATAAATTGCGTCTACGACTAAAGCTCAAAAGAGATTGCTGGCGCTGGGTGGGTGGTGCTGAAGTATTTGCAACATCCTCAACAGGTGCCTGAATAGGTGCCTCATCCATAGTGATAGGTGCCTCAACAAATGCCTCTGATGGATGACCATGCTCGCATTCCTCCTCCTCATGTGTTGCCACTTCTGCATCCCAATTATCTGCCTCCATCTCTATCTCAGCTATTTGATCATTAGTCATGAAAGGATCCACATCCACATCATCACCATTAGGAGCGGCAATCCAATTTGCTGAATATGGATCAATGTCATCCAAGTCAAGTGCTTCATGTGATGTCTGCCCTTGCACCTTCTCATGCAATCGAAGGTTGTAGCGCACATAGACAAGGTCATTCAAGCGCTTTTGACTCAACCTATTGAGCTTCTTTGTATGAATGGACTAAAAAACACTCCAGTTGCTCTCACAACCAGAAGCACTACAAAGCTGTGATAGTATGCGGATGATAAGCTTTCAAAGATTAGGTGTTGTGGCACCATAATCTTCCCACCATAGATCTACAAAGATAAAAAAATGTCATTTATAACTTAGTAAAGATTTCAATACACTTGAGTGAAATAAACGATATTATAATATAATAAAATTAAACACCTATTCTTTTTTACCTGGCTGCAAGGTGTTTCTTCTACGTTTGCAATCAGGTGAAGAAAACAATGGCCCCTCGGCCCTCTTATAGCTTTGCAACTCATCAAGTATCAGGTCTCAAAGGTGCTCATCATCAACTAATCTCCGAATACATGTGTCTAGGCCAACCCGAACCTCTGCATCTGCTCTGAAAGTGTTGGAGAAATAGAACTTGGGGTTCAAGTAGTAGGCAACAACATGAATACGTTGGTGGAGTTATCGATTCCACCTACGATTGATTATACGCCATATGGGTCCATATTTGGTCTCATTTGACCCATACAAGTGTTGAATGGCCTCTTTGGCCTTATCCAAGGCCTCATATAGATACCCCATGGGGCTTTTATCCCCATCCACCATTCTTAGAACCCTCACCAATGGTTCTGACACCTGTACATAAAAAGGTCAACAAAATCAGTGAATTGCAATAGCTAAAAATTAAACAGTAAATCATCAATCGAGGTTTGAAAACTTACCTTGATGGTCTCCTCCATGATCTTTGCAAATCCAACATAAAAAACTGCCTTCACAACCTTCTCTACTTCAGGCTTCTTGGCATAAGGACTCTCTAACCATTTCTCACTCACAAACATCTGCTTCAGGTTGGACAATGTAGCTAATATGCTTTGCAAGGTGAGAAAATTAGTAGCAAAGCGTGTGACCCCGATCGCACGAGATCCTTACCATTAGTGTGCTCTCTCATAAGACTCAAGACTCGTGTGGTTGTAGATGTACCAAATAGTTGTCACTTGTCCAAGTCTGAGATCAAATATTAGCTAAGTCTATGAATTTATTAAGTAACTGAGATAAAAAATTATCATATTTTTAAAGAGGGCAGTCACCAAATGGCAAATAGTTAAGTCCGAGATCAAAACTGATCATATTTTTAAAGAGGGCAGTCACCAAATGGCAAATAGTTAAGTCTGAGATCAAATATTCAAACATTGGACATTGATCAACATTTAAATTAGATAGTAACCAAAATAGAGAAATTTTAAAATTTTAAAAAATTGTCTATTTTTGTTATAATAGACCAACAATCAAGTGCATAGAGCCACGATTGTATGACTATGAGATTGATTTTTTATATCAGATTCAATTTTTGTTGGTGACTACTGACAAGCAATTAAAATTAAAATAATTATTACATCTAATATTTATCATATTATTGTTATATTGTAATAATATTAATAATATTAATTAACAATACTATTGAGATGCTTGTTAAAGTTTTAAACTGAAACTTCCTTTAATAATATCAAAATTTTAATTAATAATATTAGTTCACTGTTCCTTTGCGTTTACAAATCATAGTGTTAATTTATTATTAATAAATTGCAGGTGGCTCGATTCTGGAATGCAAGAGTAGGGATGTAACAGACTCCAATAACTTTTGAAGACAAGCTTTAACAAAGCAGAGAATGAACATTGAAATAGATAAATATCCATTTGCACACCCTCGTGTCTTTCCTTAGTGTCACGTCTGCACACCCTCGCATCGTCTTTCCTTAGCGTCGCGTCTGCACACCCCCGCATCGTCTTTCCTTAGCGTCTACAACTCATAAAAAACCGAATACCTATTCGCAGCGCTTTTCGTCGCTTTACAACTAAAAAAAAAACCTAACGTTTTAAAATAAATTTGTTTTTAACTTAAGTGTTTTAAGTGCCGATATTTTTACATAAATCGCATGCGAAATTGTGATTTTTTTGAGGTAAAAATCACTGCGCGAAATTGCAAATATCGCCGACGAGATTATATCTTTTGCTACTGTGAAGCGCGATATATCACGATATACTCGCACTATTTTCAACCATGGTAGAAGTGAATGGTACTAGATCTGAAACCTTCTCTCTTACTAGATTTATTAGACAAGGGTGCCCCCATGCGCTTTTGCTATTTTTATTCTGGCCGCAGATGCAATGTACTACTTATTGAGGGATGACCAAATATCTCCCAGAGTCAAAGGAGTGATTCTCCCTAACAATGAAGAGCTTTCAAACATCCAATTCACTGATGATACAAATATCTTGATTCAATTAGATGAGAGCAACTTTGAGGCCCTAATGAATAAAATGGATATTTTTTTTTGGCCTCTGGTAGCAATGTTTCCCTCCCTAAATCAGTTATGTTGGGATGGGAAGCTAGTCCTCCTGACTGGTTTGCCAAGCATTCTATTAGATGGGAGCGACCCAACTTTCAAGTAAGGTATCTGGGTGTACCATTTGCTATTAGTCCTAATCTTAGAGACATGTGGAGCTGGATTAGGGAAAGAATTGATAAGAAACTCAAGAGATGGAACAAACATTATCTGACCATGGCAGGCAGGATACAGGTATGCCAAAAAGTCCTGTCATCATACAATATATATTACTCATCGGCTTGGCTATTTAGCCAGTATCAGTTTAACCTCGTACAAAAACAAATCAGGGACTTTCTTTGGTCTGATGGGAAGGGAGAGAAGAAAAGACATGCAGTCAAATGGGTCTGGTGCACAATGAGTAAATGTAAAGGTGGACTAGGTTTTAAGGACCTTAAGACTCAGGGTATATCCCTTGCAACAAAATGGATTTTTAAGGCCTTAAAAGGTGAAGAACCATGGAAGGTCTTGATTAGGTACAATATATCTAAATCTGTACCTAGTCAAGGGCATTCATGGACAGATCTTCCCTTAGCAGATATCATTGCAAGTCATTTCCCTATCAAACCGGCAGGATCAGTCATTTTTAAATCAATTTGGAAGGCTAAGAACTGTATAAGGGCATTTATAATACAATGATATCATTGATCCTAATAAATTGATCTGTGGAGAGAGATCCATATGGTGGAATTTAAAACATCATGACAAACCTCTTGCACTCATTCAAGGGTGCTCAACCAAGAGCTGGGCTAACAAAGGCATCAAACTCTTTAAGGATATTATACACAATGGACAACTCATCTCATGGCATGTACTCTGTGAAGAATTCAATATCCCCCACACCCAATGGAGAACTTATTCCATGTTGAGATAGGCCTTCTGTTCCTTGGCTCTTCCTAGAAACTGAGGTGTTGTTGAAGACAAACCCCCTTACTTCCTGTGGCCTGATGGTACCCCGCTCCCATCTCTCAAATCCAAAATGATTTATGCAACCCTTGTTGATAACATGACATTATTTCTCATCTTGCTACCTCCTGGAAGTCTGATCTTGAAGTTTCTTCTTGGCAGTCCATTCTCAGTAGTATCTGGTGCAGACCCATAGAACCTAAGAAAAGGTGTTTTATTTGGAGCCTGATTTTGTTTAAGCTGCCTGTCTTTGCTGCAGAAGGGAGTTTTAATTTGTGTCCCATCTGTAGGCTTCTAGAAACTATCATTTACATTTTTTTCTTCTGCCTATTTGCTAAAGAAGTATGGTGTCTTTTTGGTCTTACTATTGGCTCCAACATCTGTCCTTGAGAGATTGTAGTGGGTAATATTCAATGCCTCAAGAAAGATGATAACTATTTTTTGTCTATACTTTCTAGTGAGATTCTTTGGTTGCTTTGGAAAGCTAGGAATATTGAATTTTTTACTGGTCATACTAGAGTGCTTACTGAGTCTCTCAGGAGACTCATAGTTGATGAAATTTCTTGGCATGTAACTCTTACCCTCAGGATCAGAAGGGAGAAATTTGAAAGATTACTCATAGATGATTGGGTTAGTGTGTATACCAAAGAGATATCTCATGGCCACACATGTGCTAGGCACCATTCAAAGTTGGTCTTGAAAACTTCTTAGCTGATATGGAAGCCCAAAGAGGAGAACGAGAGCAAGCTGCAGTACCTGCTGATGTAGTACCTGAAGCTGTTGTTCCAATTGCGTTGGCCATCCCAGAGGGTGCTGCACTGCAAAATCCGGTGGATGCAGAAATCGCTGTCTTTAAATGGTCTGATGGTCCTCTACCATGGGCAGCATGGGTTAAAGAAAGATAAACAATGGAGTTCCATCAGTACAAATAGTCCTGACACTGATTAGAATGATACCATCTTGTTAGTTTAAAATACTAGTTATCTGACTATGTAATATTTTGTCACTTTGCTCTATCATCCTCAGTTTTTTGTATTAGATCGTTAGAAAATTGAAACAGTCTGATATGATGTCTCAGAAGTTAGAAGATATACTTAAACACTGAACTGCTGGTATATCTGATGTAAATTGTTTAAATTATATCTGATACAAAAAAAAATTGGTGTACAACTATGCCAAAAATGGTGTACAACCATGTATAACTCGCTCAAAATGGCGTATAACTTGCTCAAAGTGGTGTATAACTTAGCGTAAAACCATGTACAACCGCTCAAAAAACCGTGTATAATTGATAAAACCTTGCCCAATCATAAAAAAGAAGAAGTGATGCACGACTTGCCCATTTAATTAATTTGCCAATGAAGGGGAGGTGCGATTTTGTTAAAACCAAATTGTTTAATAAATAGGCCAGGTCGACCAGCATTAGAGAGTCTTAAAATCGAAATTCAAACTTTGTTTTCCCTCTTTATGAGGTTGGCCCACGCATGAGGTGGCACCCCTTGGCATGATTGCCTATATAAGGGAGGTAGTTTGCCTCATTCAAACCACAATCACAAGAAGTTCGATCATAAGCAGAGCAGATTCAGTTGAAACCCAGTGAATTTCACATCAGCTGCTCGAGTTTGGAGGGAGATTGAAAGCATTTTTTTTGAAATCAGACTTGGAAAAACACCAGATTTTGGACAAATTCAAGGGTTTGAACTCAGATTTTCAAGTCTAAAAGAGGTGCGAATTGTAGACCTGGGTCTGAAAATCAGAATTTGGGGCGACTTCATTCTAAAATCAGATCCTAAACACCCAGATTTTTGGTCTTAACCAGAGAAATAAACATCTGTAATGACATTTTAAATGGGAATTCAAGTAGAATTGAGATTTGTTTAATGTCGATGCATGGATTAGTTCAAATACAACTACAATGCTAAGATTAGGTGGAATACTTTACATTGCTTATACTTACCATTTTTGTGAATTTAACGCAAGTATTTTCCTTTTGCAAGGCTGAAGTGAAGGATTGAGATGCTCAAGAACATGGAGGAACTATGGCAAATTGCAGTATGAAGACTTCATGCACTAGCAAGTTGCAAGTGGTTCGTCGAGAGGACAAGCAAAATGATGTTCGAGGTTGAAGAACAAGTGCAAGATTAAGGTCAAGGCATCAAAAGAGACATCAAGATTTCATGTACAAGCAAGTTCAAGGTCATGCCAATAAGAAGATTTCCAAATTTCAAAGGTGGAAAAATGGAATTAAAACAAGGATTGCAAGATAAGAATGCTGATGTGGCGCCTATTCATTTCCAATCAATCAAAAAATTCAAGTTTGCACGTGTAAAGACCTATCAATCATATTATGCCAAGTATACATGAGTACACATCATGTCTCTACCTAATCCATTTGCTGATTGGCTCTCAAAAGCATTGTATTTTTTCTATTAGCCCATGGGGTGGTGCCTTCATGTAATTGAACTATTAGTTGGATTAGGGCATTGTTGGAGAATCTTGGCCCTTGATCTTGAATTGATCGTAGCCCTTCATTGTAATTGAAAAACTATAAAAGGCCAAGGCCTTCTCATTAGTAATTCATTAGAGGTAGAGTAGAGTAGGGGAGACTTGGAGAAATTGTTGCCATAATGCTATCAAAGTAATTGCTAATTCATTGTTGGTCTTCATGGTGGATTACTTGTGTTGCTTTGGAGTATTACATGGTTTCTACATTTCCTCACTTAGATTAGGATTTCATTTCATGTTATTTAATTAGTAATTTTTACTTGAATGGAAGATATTTTGGATGCATCTTTGGTGAACTCACTTAGACCAAACCACCAGTTGCTTGCTGATTGTAAGTACGCTTTGTGTGGTCGAACGACATATTATGAGCTTTACTTAGATTATGGCTTGCACATTGATATGCATCGTTGAATGATATTAATGGAATGGTGATAGTTTGAACATCTTACATTTACCTTAGGAGATCACACTAGCTTGGTTGATGTCGATGGCTAAACTAAGTTTAATAGAGTCACAAAGACATCCACAATTCCTTGCAATCTAGGCGTTAGATTATATTTCTAGATCCCTTTTCCTTGTAGTTTTTTTGGTTGGAGGAAGTTGAAAGAGTTGATATCCAATTGATTGAACAATGTAAGTCCCTTTGTGATACCTAGCATATCACAACATTAAAACTGAGTGAAAGTCCACAGTAAGAAGGAACCTGGGGTTGTCTCATTTTATCACACAATCCAGATACTTTGTTTAGCATATGAGCATCCTTATTCAAGAGAGAGGTGGAGATTTGGTGTTTCGTTTGAAATACTAAGTATTCGATTCTGCATGTTGTATTGGCATAAAACTCATATCAACAACACTTGTATTTGTTAAAAACTCTCATCAAATAAGCTTCCACTTCTCCTATTTTGGTTTTTTTAAAGGATCTCAAAAAAGGTGTTTATGATGGCGAATAGTTCTATACTGCTAATGGTTTGATTGGACAATTCAATGGATTATGGCCTAGGTTAGCAAATCTACACAATTGGCTCATTAAGGTCTAGCAACCAATGCTTAAGGAAAATGTAGAGGTTTACCCTTATGCGGATGGTTATTTTATTGTGGTGTTTGATAACAAACAAGATCGAGACTCCATCCTCTAGGAACGATGGTGCTAAGAGTAAAGTTTGTTTCTCCTCAAACCTTGGTACCTAGATTTCAACCCCCTCAAGGAATCCTTTGTGGTGAAACCTGTTTGGGTTCGCCTCCCAAACCTTCCACTCCAATTTTGGTTTTAGGATTGCTTCAAAGCTATTGGGAACTCTTTGGGTAATTATCTGGCTATTGATTCAAATACATCCTGCTTCACTCACACTACATTTGCCCGCATCCTTGTGGACATGGACATCTCAAGAGATCATTTGGCATATATCACCCTCAAGATTGGCAATCGTTGTTGGACTTAGCCCTTAGATTATGAAGGATTTCCTTTTAGATGTAGAAGATGCTTTGAGAGGGGACATATGGCCAACAAATGCTCTAGATCTAAGACCAAGGTTGAGCATCAATCATAGTGGACTGAAGCTCTTCCTCAACATTACACAGTGGATGCTCTTTCTAACACTAACGGGAAGGATTTGGTATCTCCTCAAGACAAGATAGCTGCCTCCTCACAGGAATCTTTAGGGCAGAGTGGATGCAACCTGCATTCTTCTTCAGAGGTAACTTCTCCACTTTCTTCTGTTGTCACAAATTCTTCACAGAAGAAAGCTTTCTTCAATAAAGACAATATTTTTGAACCTTTAGATCCTCAATCTTCGAATATGGGTACAAAGGATGTAGTGGCCAACAAAGATGGAACAACCTAACAATTTAAGGGACTTGTAGAGTAAAAGAATCCTCCTACGGTTGCTGAACAAAACACCGTGGCCTCTCCTCACTTTGAGCATGGTTGGACAAAGGTCAAAAGAAAGAAATTCCCTTCTAGAAAGCACCAGATGCTTCTCAGGTCAGCCTCAAAAAGGGGTTTGCATGTGTTGGGTGGAAGTCTCCCTATGAAGGAGCTCAAAAAAAAATACAGCAACTTAATGTTTGTTGTCGTAGGATATGCTGATTCTGTGTCTTTTGTTGCACCCCTAATTAAGGGCATGCATTTTTGTAGCTTGTGTTTTTGATAGTGGCATCACAAACTTGTAGTTGTTAACTTTTATTTTAAAATTTATTCCTATTTTGCAATACGGAGCAAAAATAATAATTATGTCCTCTAATTGGATCGCTCTGTTGATTTGACCGAAGTCAATCATTTCACCTATTCGACTAAATAATTATGTCAATTATTTAGTCCCTCTTTCCGTGGCATTAAATTGTCCTAATTTGTCCGTAGGGTTAAATAATTAGTTTAATTATTTAATCCCTTGTACTACCTTTTCCTCTAGGAATAAATAAGTATTATTATTTATATACCTCTTGATAAGTAGGAGATATTTTCCACAACAAGTCAAATTGTGATATTGCTATTAGTATTCAACTGTGTATTTTTTTGAGTCAAACTCATTGACCCATGTTTCACAAGTAGTGGTTCACAAGAACCCATTCTCATCTCTCATGAGAATGAATGAAACACTTAGCACTCACGAAACACCTACTCGTGAAACATGGGTCAATGAGTTTGACTTAAAAAGCTACACAGTTGAATCCTGATAGCAATATCACTATAAACCTCTTTTTATCCTAATTCCTAATTAAATAAATTCAAATTTGTATAATTGCTAATTACTAATGTGTGGAGGAATTATTAAATTTTATTTATTAATTCTTTCCACTTAACTCTATTTCATTCTAATTTCCTCCCCCACTTCATTTTCTTTCCATTTCCTCTTTACTTAACTCTTCCACTTATTAATTTTCTCTTCTAGTTAACTCTATCATCATTCCTTTTCTACTCTTCTCCTCTCGACTTAACTTTATCACTTTCTCATTTGTCTCCTCTTGGCTCCTCTCATGCAATCTGGTCGTCGACTCGAGTTCCAAATTAATTTTAGCCATCCAATCAACCTGAATTTGCCTATAAATTACTATCAAATTCCTCATTTCAACTAACCACGAATCTTTGAATCTTCTCACATCATTATCAATAGCTTTCAATTGTGTTTATGCACTAAAATTTTGAGAGCAACATTACAGTAGAAGCAAGAAGAAACAATGGAAGCTTGTCAACTCAAGTGTTTGGTTTGCATTTTATGTTATTTGCATTTGAATTGATTTTCTCTATTGTGTAGATTAGGCTTTTTATTGCATGAAATTATGTTCTTTGTGGTGGTCTTTATGTTTCATATGTTTTGCCCTATTTTTCCTAGTCTATACACTCTCCACGATGGGTTTTAGCTCAAACTCGCTGCAGGATGTGTCAAAATCACAGAAAAAAACATGGGTTAAACCGTTGAACACTCCAAAAACTCACCAAAAACTTGGCGATTTTTTGAAAAAAATTGGGTGGCAAGTTAAACCTGCGAGTACTTGCTGAGCCCAAAAACTTGTGAGAACTCAGTGACTCTCTAAGTTTGTGAACAATGATTTCAATAACAGTTATAAACACAATCTGTCCTTTTCTACCAAAAATCATGTCCCCAGTTCAGCTAAGCTTTGTCAAAGATGTCCGACCTCTAACACTCAAATAATAGCAATTGGAATCTGATACTGGATTCCATGATTAGATTTGAATTTCACAAATAAATGATCAAATAGTTCAAAGCCACATTACCAATCTAGATTACTTAGTAATAATAAATGGATATCCAGAGTATTTATTTTATTGATCAATAGGTTTAAAACAGGCCTTCCTTGCTGTTCATATTAAAGAAAGCACTTAGTTGTTGAGTGCAAAAATCTGAGAAGAGAAAAATAACACAAGCCACTCAAAGGGGAGGACCATATAGTAAGTTTCAGATGATACACTGTTGTTCTCACATTGGTAAGTAAGTGAAATACATGTCAAGTTCTATACCTATGTTAGCAAGCTTTATGACAACAGATCAATTCGGAGATGTCACAAATTTAGTTTCAAACATTTTGATAAGAAGATAAAGATTCAAGAACAATACAAAGAATCCTGGGATATGAGGAAACAACTCTACGTACAAAATATCTAGGTTTCTTCGTCTCATAATTGTCTACAAGCCACCCTTCCCTATAAAGAGGGATCTAGTGTAATCTATTGAAAATGTGATTTTGAAGCTGCCTTTTCCCACTGTACTTTTTGGAACATGCTTGATAAGTCCAATGATTCTCAGAATTCATAGTTCAAGGACTAAAATTGATCTCTTGATCCCATTTTCTTGTGGGAGATTATATGCTAGAGAGATAGAAAGAAGGGATCAAGAAGGGGCAATAGATTATTGTGTGGATAAATTTTTACTAATAGAGAACTTCCTGAAATTTAGGTATCTTTTATGGGCCCAGCATACTAAATTAGTTGCTTAAGTTGATTTTTATATAATGTGGAGTAGGAGAGAAACTTTAGAGAAAGAAAAGAATACTGAAAATCTAAACAGTGGTGATGTGATAAGATGGAGTGGAACATAGAACCCCTTGATAGTAAAACTAAATACATTTAATTAAGGATGAACTGAAAAGCTGGCTTGGAGTCTGGAATGAGTTATTCTTTTGCATGTTCCATCCAGAAAAAATGTTTTACAAGTGCGACATTTGAGTCAGTCATGTATAGGACAAATTTAGAATCTTATATGTGGTCCAAAAAACTATTATCTTGAGGAATACAGAATCATAAAGGCATATGATATAGAAATAATTTACTCGATATGGTTTGTTTGAGTTAATGTTTTAGTTTTTACTTATCAAAAACTGCACTGAAAAGCTTCCTTGTTACATTTGTTGTCATTGAGTGCGTCACTATTAGTTTTATAGCTAGAATAAAATCTCCTGTTAGTTATTTGCCTTCCTTTTATACTTCTGATAGCTTGTGTTATTTTTCCATTTATATATGCCCTTTGGTAAAGTTCAGACAAATGAACATGAACTTCAAAATCAGATATTGTTCAAGGCACAAATCTGATTATTTTCTTTTATTGTAGGAATTATCCCCTTTTAATGGCAACATGGAAGGTTGCTCCAGCCCTTGCAGCAGGGTGCACTGCTATACTAAAGCCTTCAGAGCTTTCATCTGTGTAAGAACATTCATTTATGAGGCATTAAGATACTTGTTAGAGTTTAGGAATATTCTTTGAAGAAACAACTTTTATATTTGTTCAGAACATGTTTGGAGCTAGCTTCTATATGCAAGGAAGTAGGGCTTCCTCCCGGGGTATTGAACATTATTACTGGGCTGGGTCGTGAAGCTGGTGCGCCATTGGCAGCACATCCAGATGTGGACAAGGTTTAGAATCTTTTGTCCAGTTTTTATCTTCCATTATAAGTTCATCGATTTTGAATGCATTGTGTCACAAAAAGTGTTTCCTCAATGATTACCCTGAAGTCCTGGACACAATTATTTTTTTGTTGCATTTGCTGTCCTAAACAACAATAGTGTCTCCTCACTTTTCCTCCTCAAGACTATTTTATATTTTTGTTTCTACCAGATTGCATTTACTGGAAGCACTGCGACAGGTAGATCAGTCATGACTGCAGCAGCCCAAGTTATAAAGGTAAACAATACATTCAATTTTTGCAGCGATTGTAATTTTTTAAAATTTGTTTTGTTCATGTCTAGCACCATGCAGACAAATTTGCATACATTTGTGGCTTTTCTTCAGGTTTTTTTTCCCTAGATTATTTATATTTATGTCCTACTAAACATAGAAACGGGATGAAAAAAGAGAAAATAATTGGTGTTCATGAAGTGTTTGAAGGTACAGAGAGATATATCGGAATCTATTATTAAATATGGTTTGAAGAGTTGATTTAATTGTTTGTTGTTTTAATTCAATTGGTTGTTTTGTCTCTGCCTGAGGCCCAAAGAAAAGGTTTGAAGAAAGTAGGATGATGTTACATGACATCAAGACAATTGACCCATGTAAAAAATAATTTATCGGGACAAATTATAATGTCCTGTAAAGGCTAAATATAGCTACAGTTATTGCAAAAGAGTGCAATAGTAAAATAAAATAGCTGTGACATCCATGGCATATCTAGTTAAGGACTTCAAATAGGGAAAATTGAAAGAAAGGTCTGAACAAAAAACAATGTAATGTTGGGATGCCAAGAGATGTAAAAGTGACAGAAATCAAGAAGTGGCACCTCGAAGGATTGAAAATATGCTAGGGTTATGCTATTTGATTATTGTTTGTACCATAGTTCTAAAACTCACTAAGCACTTGCAAGATAATTACTTTTGTGAGAAGCGTGCCCATTTATTCTTGGGTGAGTTCCGTTGAGTTCCAAATCAAAACTCGGGATGATTAATTTGTAAGTTTGGAGGAGAAGCTCATGGACATGGCTTGCAGACGAAACATGATCATATTGCTTTGATCTCTTCTTGTGGCAATTCTAGGTGATTGAAGCCCATAGTTTCATGTGATTGGCAAGTCTGAAATTCTTCCAAGCATTTAGAAATGTCATTTTTTACGTGTATTCATGTTTTGTATTGTATTCAAATTATTCTTTTTTTTTTCAAGTAACCTTCTATCTTTGTGGGGGTAGATCCCTCTATTAAAAACCAAACATTTACAAAGTTCAAGCTTCTTAAACAAGCTTCTAATTCAAAGAAGACACCAACTATCTATCCTGCACACCAAGCGCCCCACCCAAACCCAACTCAAATAAAATTCTTACAAAAATACAATTCCCCTACATAAGTTCAAAATTCTCCAAGCTACAGCAGAAGGAAAAGGAGGCTCATCAGAAAACAAAATACTATGCAGCTTTCCAAATTCATTTGATTTCCCCATCATGCTGGTGGTCTCCCCTGGACTCGCATCTAAAATCATGCACAAGGCCATCATCGAATTATCATCCCCAGTCATGAAGAGCCGCTGACATTGATCTTCTCTAGATTCTGTTCTGCATAAACAGCCAAACTTGAAGAAAGCCATAAATTGCAGGGCGCTGGAAGACCCCAAAGCCTTGGTCCTCTTTCGCTGGCACCACCCCTATTTAATAGAGTGCCTGGCCGTGTCTCGGAATACACTATAGGTAAAAAATCTGAACTGGTATTCTGCATGATCCCAAAAACTAAACAAAAGAATCCTCATCAGAGATTTGATACCAAACTAGATCCTTCAGTCAGAAACCCTTCCTCCTTTGGAACACACAACACAAAATTGTTAATATTGTAGCCTTTACGGCTAAGATCAATTGGACATTTGAGATTAATAATAAAATATTATTATTAACACCCTTAAGTTATTTTACTTGTGCGATTTTATAATAATAAGGATATTATTATAAA
>MU223090.1:233048-250442 GCA_018584345.1 Thuja plicata
AGGAGGGTGCATAATTGTTATAACCCCATATATATATTGGTGCGATTCTAGGGAAGAAGGCATCAAAAACATAACATGCTCTTCTTCCCTCAAGAATAAATAAGCAGCGATTTGTTCTTCCATTATAGGGTGCGAATTTAGCCTTGGAATGCAAGATATTTTCACAGCGATCTACATGCGATTTGGAGCAGCAAGTAGGGCGATCTTTGATATGATTTGGAGCAGCAATATAATACTTGTCATAAATTGCTATTACTTGCCAAGGATCGATATTTACCCTACCTAGGGTTTGATCACCGTTCAACATAATTTGAAGGGCAGAATTTGCATAATTTGGAACTCGGATTCAACCACATAAAGGGCTGCGATTTTGGACCTGTGTAGATGCAATTACATATCACATCAACATTGGAGTTGCAGATCTAAAACAAGGGCAGATTTGTCAAGGGAAATTGGTGTACAAAATTGGTACTATCCTTCCATCTTTCTTTGTCAATTTATCTATATATTGTTTCAGTTTTAAAAGCCATCTATACATTGTATTTTTCTTGCATAGATCTGAAAATATCAACAAAAATGTGGACAAAAATTTCCATAGATTAAAATCTCTGCAAAGCCCGTCAATTCTCCATCCAATCGACAATTACCTTATCATTGGGGACAAGCTTTACCTCATTCCAAGGGGTACTGCTAAACTACACTTCTTACAAGCCTCCATCTTATCAGAGCATCCGGCCAAGATACTTTCCTCCTATATCGGACTACAGAAAAGAGGTTCAAAATTATCTTCAGAAAGGATTTAAAACAAAAGAAACACTCCATTTACGGACCTTTCTATAGCCTCCGAAGCCAAACATCAACTGCACCTAAACTCTATCTGGCAATAATCCTGCCAGTTTAAGTAACACGCACCCTCCTCGAATATGACTCACCCTTCGAATCATTCTCCATTATTTCTAACAATTGAGGCCACAAATTATCTCCAGAAAGAATAGTTTTTATCATCTATTCCCTTATTGGCTAATAAATCCGCTGCCCTGTTGACTTCCCTCTAAACATGGGATAAACAAAAATCTGAAAGTTGACCTAACCACTCCTGAATCCTCGGAATCCATTGCTTCAACTTCCAGTTTTAGATTTGTCCTTTTGAAATGGCATTAATTCAAAACTGAGAATCCCCCTCGATTTCTACTCTTAGTAAGCCTTTGGATACACATAATCTTAAACGCTTGAAAAGAGCTTACATCTCTGCTGCATTGTTCGAAGCCTCCCCAATGTAACTATGAAGATACCATAAACATTTACTTGCGTGATCCCTGATAATACAACTGGTCCCTGCCTCTCCCGGGTTGCCTCTAGCAGCCCCATCAAAATTGAGTTTAACCCACCCCTTCCTCGGTAGAGACAAGCACGCTTCCATCCTCTTCCCAAATTTATGGGGGTCAATCCCTTTAGGGGTTTTAAGTGCTGACCAGATCGATTGAATATGCTCATCCCATTTAGAAAACTAAGTGATTTTCTTTTTGAAAACCTTAGTATTCACCACCTCACAAATACATTGCTTTAAATTTGGAATAGTTTGTTCTAATGAAAAAGCCTTCTCGCTGAAAATTCTCCTATTCCTCTCTTTCTGAACCCGCCAAACCACCATAGATGGACCCACAATCCAAATATCCCCCTAAAAGGAGCTGTTACCTGTGACCGGCCAACCACTCAAAAATTAAAAAAATTCTGCATTCTTCGTTGTTTGCCAACCAACATATTCCAAGAATCACTCCCAACAAGCAAAAGCAAAGGGACACTAGAAAAGAGATGATTCATTGATTCTTCATTCTGCAAACACATGGGACAAATGCTGGGGCCAACTATACCAATTGATTGCAGTCTATCTCCGGTCAAAATCCTCCCATGCAAAACCACCCAAATGAAGGCTCCAGATTGCGAGGCTACACTTCTGTGCCAACAAAGAATCACAGGCCACCTAGGAATATCGATCCTTCTCTTCTGAATTTCATATCCCATTTTAACACTATACTTCCCAGTTTTGGTGCACACCACACAATTTCATCTTCCTCCTAAGAAAGAAATTTTGCGTCTACTCATAACTTCATTAATAGCCAACCCATCCCCATGATGAGGGATCCAATCTTCAAATGATCTCCAGCCAAAAATTACCTTTTTCCCCATCGATAGAGACCACATAATCTGCCACAAAAGCCGCACACTTCCATTCCATGTCCTCCAACTAATCCTGATTCAAATACAAGTCAGCAAGTGTCCTCTCACTGTTCCACGAATCTCTCCAAAATTTAGCCTTTTTACCATACCCTATTTTCCATGTGATGTGATTAGTGCTAATTTCCCAGCTCTCCCATATGAATTTCCAGATTACCGAACCACCTCCTGAGTTCGTCGTCATGAGAATCCTGGCTGGGTCCTCATTATCAACACATTTTTTATGCATGATTATACACCAAGGTTTATTAGGGCTTTTGAACATTTTCCATGTTAACTTAGCTCCCAAAGCCAAATTTTGCAATTCCAACTTTCTCAATCCAGCCCCACCTTCTTCCTTTGAGAGGCATGCATTATTCCAATTAATTAAAGGAATCTTACTAACCTCCTTAGCCCCAGCCCATAAAAATTTCTTCAAAAAGCCTTCCATCGTAGAAATAGCTTTATGAGAGAGCTTGAAACAAGACATCATTGTCATAAATTGGCACTGCTAATAGAACATATTTGATCATCAGGATTCTTCCCACTTGCGACAACCATGTATTTTTTTAGGAGGCTTCTTTTGATTGGCATCTATTGATAACTTCATCCCAATAACAAGTTTTTCTTGGTCCCACAAATAGTGGAGCCCCTAAATATTTGGATGGAAGCTTCGAAGTCTGTAAACCTAAAACTTGTACAATCCTCCTTTGCAAAGTATTGTTATATCAAAGAAGAAATTTTCTGATTCATCTTTATTCATTTTCTGCCTTGAGGCTGTTGAATAATCCTCCAAAGTGTTATTGTTGATCTCAGCTTCTTTGATTGAAGTCTCCCCAAATAAGATTGTATCATCCACAAAATGAGAGTGAGAAATGGGATCTAACTCCTCATCCACAGCTATACCTTTCCAAATTCTCAAATCCCTTTTTATTTTAATTTGTCTCATTAAAACTTCAGCCATGATGACAAATAAAAATGGGGAGATTGGGTCTCCCTAGCGGAGACCATTGGAAGCTTCGAAGAATCCACAAAGGGAATCATTAACCACGATGGAAAATCTCGGAGTCGAATTGCAGGCTTGAATAACATCAATCCAATTGTCAATGAAATCAAATTTCCTCAATACCACCTACAAAAACTGCCAACAAACTTTGTCATATGCTTTACTAGCATCGAGTTTGATAAGCATACATTTCGGATGATTAGATTTAATCGTATGAATGGTCGCTGAAGTGAGAATGATACTGTTAGCTATGTCCCGCTCTGGAGAAAAGTCGTTTTGTTCTTCTGAGATTAATTTATTCAGCACCGACCTGTTTGCTATGGCTTTTGAAATGATCTTGTAGATCAAATTGCACAAAGTGATAGGTCTGAAGTCTTCCATAGATCTACAAACTGCCTTTTTGGGGACAAGAACGATCACTATATTGTTCAAGTCCTGAACAAACCTCTGGCTTATCCTAATATCTTCAGCCAACTGCAAAATGTCCTTTCCAATAAAATGCTAACAATTTTGGAAAAAAATTGCTGTCAGCCCATCTGGACCTAGAGCCTTATCGGGGTGTAAGTCGAAAACTACAGTCATCAATTCCTCCAAGGAAAATGGCTCAGACAACATTGCATTGTCCTCTTTTGAGACTAAAGATGGAATCACATTCAACAAATCTGCCCACAATGTTCTATCTAGCTGATCGACACTGCAAAGGATTGACTTTAAGTACCGAACATCTTCCTCCCCAATCCCATTCGAGTCCATTAACCAACTGCCGTTTGCTGATTTGATCTTCTCTATCCTGTTAAATGCTTTGTTTGCCTTAACAGAAGCATGGAAAATATTAGAGTTGGTATCTCTAGACAAAATCCAATCTTCCCTTGCTTTATCCTTCCAATAAATCTCCTCTCTTACCAATAATTCTAATGGTTTAGCTTTTAACTGTTTTCCTAACAAATAATCTTCTTTGAACATACTGCATTTGATCACTTTTTCGTTCAATTCAAAACGTTCGGCTTCCACCAATAATTTCTCCTCAAAGATGTTCTTGAAAGATACTTGATTCCAAACTTTCACTTGTTTTCAATAAAATTTACCCTTTACATGAAACAAAAACTTACGATGCCTTTGTAAATGTTACTGTCTACCCTTCGATTTTCTAGATTATTGATAAGAGAGTTGTCCCTCCGCCACATTGATTGGAATTTGAAATAACCTTTATTTGGCTTTTCAATAGCACCAATATCTGAAATCACTGGGAAATGATCCGAAACAAAATTGGGGAGAATAGAAGAAATGAAAAATTTATGTACCATCCAATATTGCCCCAGTAAAAACCGTTCCAATATTCCGACAATATTAGTAAAACCCATCCTCCTATTCGTCCATTTTTACGAACAATATCAACAAGCCCATTGGCATCCACAAAATCGCCAAAAACCGACAACTCTTATTCTTAGAAATGCCACCAATTTTCTCCCTTGGATTCAAGATTGCATTAAAATCCCCTCCAACAATGAACTTGTTACTCTCTTTATCTATCTTTTCTTTGAGCGAAGACCAAAGAATAGCTTTCTCCTTTGTGCGTGTGGGGTCATATACATTAATAATGTGGAAAATCAAACCTTCAGTCCGGCAAAAACTTTATACATCATCTAGTTATGATTGGATGCTTCCAATGATAAACTGCAAACATTGGAGTTCCACAAGATTCCCAGACCCCCTGATTGACCAATTGCCTCTTGGAAGAAACCATCCCATCTTCTACAATATTTAATGAATTGACTTCTAACCTCCAGATTGAATTTGGTCTCCCGCAAAAATATAATATCTGCTCCTTCCTTATCTAAATAGCGCTTAACCAAGAACTTTTTATCAGGGGCCGAGAGACCCTTGACATTCCAAGAAAGTATCTTCATTGCCCTCCAAGGGAGGCTCTGGCTCCCTTAAATAACTTCAAAAATTCCGTGACGCATAAAAGACCTTTCTCAGATGCTTCATCTTCCCTTTTCTGCCTATTGGATTTTCTTCTCCTACTTTTCAATTTCCCTAAAAGTTTTGCCACCAATTGACTCAAACATCTCGTCTCCGGTATATCCAAAACATCTTCTTCAGAAAACTCCTCTTCAGAAGACCAGTTGGTATTTGTTCGACCCCCAGCCATAGCTGCATCCGCCAAGGAATCACCTGCTTGGGTAGCCTTCTCCTTAGTAGTCTCTCTAACTTAAATGCGTTCAGGGACCTTTGAACCAAAGGCGAGGCCGCAACCTCTCTCGTAGTCGGAACTACCACCATATTACCCTTCTTAGTGATAACCTTCGCACATTGCACATTAATCTGATTGCTCACAAAATGAACAGCCTCGCTCTTGTCACCTTTATTGTCTTGGGGACACATCGAATTGGAAGCAATATCAACAAGAGACCCTGAAATTTATACTACATTGTTTTGATCTAATAAAATTCCTTTATTTTCCTGCTAGCCTGCTGCGGCTGTAACAATTTTTCTACACTCTGCATCAGGAATCAAGGGTTCCTTCTTCGGAACCCATCTTTCTTCTTTCCTCCCCCCCCTATTGCAGTCCACTTCTCTGTGATCCCTTCTATGACATTTTAAGCAAAATAATTTTTCTTCTTCCAGTTCAACTTTCTGGGTTTAATGCTTTTTTAAAGCACATATCCGAATCTCCTTAGGAACTTGATTGATAGCAGCAATTTTAATTCTTGCATAAATCTATGTCAATTAAAGTACCTAAGGATCTCCCTATTTTCTCCAAGCACTCTTCTGACCAATATTCAATGGGTAAATTGTACAAGCTAATCCAGATTGCCGAATCATAGGGATTGAATTCTACAGGGTTAAAGTTTGGTAACCACTTTTGCATATATAATGGATCTCCTTTCATCGACCATAATCCACCTTGTAAAATCTTGTCCTCCTCCACACTCGCAAAGATAACAGTGAATTTTTTTTGGTAATAAATTTAATAATACATTATGTTCTCCACAAATCTTTAACCCATTTTCTGATTGATTCTCTATCTTTTTTAAGCCCTATGAATCTGCAAATGACCGCCAAGTCATTCATTAATTCCCTATCTATTAACACTTCCTCTGAAATATTAATGGTATGTAAGCCCTCGTGATCTTCTGCACTACGCGCTCCTCCTCTGCCAGCCTATCTTCCCCATCCTTTGCAATTTCCTTCCCTTCCTATCCACCTTGTAAAATCTTGTCCTCCACACTCGCAAAGATAACAATGAATTTTTTTAGGAATAAATTTAATAGTACATTATGTTCTCCATGAATCTTTAACCCATTTTCTGATTGATTCTCTATCTTTTTTAACACCTATGAATCTGCAAATGACCGCCAGGTCTTTTATTAATTCCCTATCTATTAACACTTCCTCTGAAATATTAATGGTATGTAAGCCCTCGTGCTCTGCAACTTCTCCACATAACACAAATTACAAATGTTACTATTCAAATTAATCTATGCTACCTAGGTTTCTGTAGCAATTGTATTTTTTATATGTTTACAGGTTCTTCAATACCATTGTTTGCAAGTTGTGGTAATCAAAGTGTTTTTTGAATTTTTTCAGTGCTTGGGTTTACACTTTGTATCCAATGGCATTTAAGAGGTGGAAATTGAGTCGTTTGTAATAGTGATGCCGCTTGGAATTGTTGATGTGAGTTTTGTGACCACTCCAACATGTAGGATAAAATACTAGGTATCCTATCCCCTCTTGAACAAGGAAACTCCAAATGCTAAATAGTATAACAATGTGTGATCAAATGAAGCAACCCCAAGATTTGCAATGCGTACGTGCGACTTTATGTTGGACAGAACTCAATTTAATGATGTGGTATGTTGGTAATCACGCGGGGACTTACACTACTCTTCCTGGACTTTATTAATTGTTTTCATCAATGGCTGGAACTTGGAATACTAACATGACTTCAAATAAATGACAAAAGGGATGAAGGGTTTAGAGAAATCTAAGCTATTCCTAAGGACAATGATATCAATGGATGATGCTTATATAAATGAATTCCTTTAACCAAGCTTTGCTTCGCCAAATGAAACTACACAAAGATGATGCAATCTCCAAAGGAAATGCAGAGGATTTCATATTGTTATCATTCATTTGAATATCCAATACTGGCGCAATCCAAATGAACATTCACAATCAAACTTAGTAACCTTACATTGTGACTTGCAATTAATAAACAACAAAAGGTATGGACATGGAATTCATCATTCATCTTCACATTTCTCCATTTCAATCAATGAAATTCAACTAAATTTAAAGAAGTAGAAACCATGCAAAATATTGAAACAACACACAAAGATCCACCATGTCTTCAATGAAAATTGTGTATTAGCTTCAACATAGTCTTGACAACAATTTCTTGTCTCCACCTACTCCTCCTCTACTTGCTATCTAATGGCTAACTGACTAACTCCATACAAATGTGAAATCCTTGCAATTTTCCTCTACACATCTTGGGTGGATTTTACAAGGTAAGCTGGAAATGAGCTCTTTCTAGGAGGTTGGAAATTCACTAAGGAGTTGGAAATGGACAAAACTATATGTCAGATTTCTAGCTAGGAGTTGGGAATGAGCAAAATTTTATATCCTTTTCATTTGCACTTGAACTTTTTGCATTTTTCAACTTAAGGACTTCTAAATTTTCATTTCTATTTTGATTTCCACTTATCATTTTCAACCTCCATTTGAATTTTCATTTCCACTTAGAAAAATTTCACAACACCTTGACAACTTTTTCACTTAATGAAATTTTCACACCTTTACCCTCAATTCCAACTTTGGCAATCACAACTCTATTCCTCATCCTTGGACCTTTGTAATTGGAATTCAATCCTTGGACAATTCTTCGCTCAACATCTCAAGCTATAAATTTTGAATTGATCTGCCCATTCTTAGGAGAGTAAGAAAATCGAAAATGTCGCCAACCTAAGGACACCTAAGCCAAACACTAAGCAACTAAGCACAAAAAAAGTGGGGGTCCCCATTTGCAATGGGGCGTGTGTATTTACAATACAACATGAACCATGACACAACAAGACCAATCTTGCGATTGGTCATTTGCAATTATTATGGATTGAAGCTGGGTTGAGACATTAATCACCTCAAATGCTACTTTGCATGGATTGCTAGGTGCACTGTCAAATTGTGTCCAAACGTGGAGTTGGAAGTTTTATAAAGAGGCGAATGTGGCTACTGCTTTGATAGAGCAATAAAATTTGGAGACGATGAGAACGACAACCATTGCAAAAATGATGACTCCTAACATGGCACATTAATTAGAGACATATGGAAATATAGAGATTGTGCACTGCATAATTTGTGCAATTTAATGGTACTACAACCTTTTATTTACTGTTGCAAGAAGCCCTTATTGAGATAATTTGGTCATAACCTAGAACATTGTAGGGTAAGGGTTCAAGACATAGTCCACATTGCTTAAGTGGGTTGTTGCTCTAGAATGTAGTGGCAAATACAAAGATGATTGTGGAAGAGGAAAATGAATAATATACTATATTATTAGATGGTGGATAGATAGAAGGAATCAAACACTCATCATATTTTAGTGGCTTCAAAAGTTATATGGTGAACTTGAGGTCCACTGATGCCTATGACAGTGTAAAGAATGTTGAGAGTTTGAGTTGAATATTGGAGGTGGTTCTTTTAGAGGTTTGTATGCAAAATGTGGTTCAAGTTGTGATCGATAATGCAAAAATATGTGTTGATAGGGACACTACTTGAGGTGAGGCACCTAACTTTGAAAAAGTCTTTGTGCTCCTCATTACCTTGATTCTTTGTTGTAGGACATAGACAAATTTGATTGGGAGAAATATGAGGTGGAAGATGCAAGGAAGTTAACCAAATGCATGTACAATAGCCCTTCGATGAGAGAGCACACTAGTGGAAAGACATTTGTGCAACAAGTACCATTTGTGGTTAGCTTCATCATCTTCTAGAATTTTTATGATTTACGAACGCCCTTGAAGCAGATGTTTGTGAGCTAGCATTGGGTAGATTCTTTTAATTTGAAGAAGATAGATGAAGAAGCAGTTGTAAAGACAACTTTTAATGATTTCTTTGTGAAGAAAGCTAATGAGATCATCAATCTAACTATAAAATTCTATTCGAGTTTTAAAATGTATCCTTTAACTTGATTTTTTCTAAATTGTAATTGCTAGAGATTGTTTAATTTATAAATTTTTAATTTTTATTTGTAATATTAATTTGTTTGTAGGTGTCAGTGTCTTTAGTTACTGTTTTGTGTTTGTGGATTGTGAGCAAAACCCGACGGGTGCTTGTGTGAGGTCATGGACAAGGCTAAGGAAGGTATCCATAAGTATTACAAGGAAGATAAAAGAAAATTCAAACCCATTAGCAACATTGTTGATGAAAGGTGGAACAGTAAACTCCAACCTCAGTGGCGTACTACCTTAACCCCAAGTTTCTCTACATAGAAGGATTTAGGATTGATGGGGAGCTTTTGAAGGGTCTCACAACATGCATCGAGAGGATGATGTTGAAGGAATACAGTAGGGACTTAATTTTTGGAAGGTTGTAGAGATACAAGCATGTAGAAGGAAGGCTCTTCTTTTTCCACTAGCTATGCAATGGGAGAACTACCCAAGCACAAGGTGACAATTTTTAGTCTTCACTTTGCTTTGCATCAAAGTTCAACTGCTTAATGTGTGTAGTTATTGTTTGCTAATGAACTTGTATCGATGTTTTAGCACATTGAGACCTTAGCATAACTGCAGCTTATTTGATGCCATTCACACAAAGAAGTGCTGCAAATTGACACAAAAGCTCTTCATTGATCTCATTCTCTTCATTGATCTCATTGTCTTGCAATATGGTCTTCACATTCACTTAACAAAGGTGGAGAGATCAAATAGTCGTGACAGGATTCACTTGGATGCCATTGATCCATGTAGTGATTGGTCTCTCTAGGATGAAGATCCCATGTTTACAGAATACAAGAATGATCTAAGATGCAAGCAAAGGAGGGTGTATTAATAGTAGAAGCAGGATGTGTTGGATTGGATGGCATCATGGTGGGAGATGATGATCCTAAGGAGTTGTTGCCTTTTTGTTCAATGGTGGAGTTGCAACTGATTGAAGAAACTTATAAATTGTTGTAAGCTGCATGAATTGTAATTTTTTATTTATTTTTAATCATGATGGGATTCGTATCATATTATCTGCTATTGTGTTTGCATGTTGATGAGATATTGTAGTTTTTTGTTCAAATCTAATACAAAACACTTAACCCAACATTCAACAAACTCGTTTCATATGTTTTGTTAATTGTATTTTGCATGAAACCTATGGTTTTTAAATGAATGCAAGTATGTTTTAAAACTTTCCGAGCTTTGCTGAGTTTTTGCCAAGCCATTGAGTTGAAGTCAAAATTGGGTCTGCTGAGTTTTGCTGAGCTGTATGTTTTAAAATTATTGTCTGAATAATAGAGACAATTAATTGGGAATTAGGTTGGTGCTGCTATTTGCCTAAAATGTAACACGTCTAGTATGTAAAGAATCTTGTCTAACTGAAAAAATGGATTTCTTATCTTTAAATTTGTCTGTTGGAGTTCAATACTAAATTGTGAGCTTAATGTCTTGATTATGCTGGCTTTAGGCCATATTGGATAGTTAGACCAAGTGCTCTCTGTAAGATTGGGTCATGACATGATGTTAAGTTGTTATATCAGACTGTTCTTTTATCAAAATTAGTTGTGCAACAATTGTTAAAAGTGTTTGGGTTGTGGAATTTGGTCATTATCTAAGTATCAGAGACTGAAAAAGTGATTGACAATGATGTTGAGGCTGCTATTTGCCTAAAGTTTAACACCTGCACTATCCAACCAACTCTTATGTCTAATTGCCAAATGGATTTCTGAAGTACAAATTTGTCTTTGGAGTTAATTTATTTGTCAAATTAATGTCTTTTAGATTAGTCTTGATTATGTTGGCACTATGGCTTGCTGGTTTGTTAGGTTAAGTGTTTTATACAAGTTTGTGTTTAATATCTTAGTGGTGTTTTATGTTGTAACAGCCAGTATCTTTGGAGCTTGGTGGGAAAAGCCCAATTATTGTGTTCGAGGATGTAGACATTGATAAGGGTAAATCTTTATGAAACTTCTCTTCTGCATCCTTAGCTAGTTATTATCCAGAGACGTCTCCATCTGTTGATTTTTTTCTGTCCTAAGAGTAAATATGTTAGAGAAAATAAATGACACTGTAATGTTGCATTGCATGCATATTTATTCTGGTTGAGAATGTTTTCTTTTGGCCTTTTATATCACTGTTTTATTCTATTGAAGGTCTTAATATTAGGAAATTGTTCTCCATAATGAGTGCACCACTCACAAGGTTGAGTCTGGTATGGCATTTCATTAGCTTCTATATACATAAATGATTGTTACCTATGGCATACAGATGAGAGTTAAGGGCCATTTTGTTTTATGGATCTAGTACACACACACACACACACACACACACACACACACATATGAGTTTTCTTACTTATCATACGTTTTCCATTTAAGTAGTCTCTCTTTTACATGTTAATATTTAATTTCTGAAACAGCGGTAGAATGGACAATGTTTGGCTGTTTTTGGACAAATGGACAAATTTGTAGTGCAACATCACGCCTTCTAGTCCAGGTATGTAGGAACAAGTACAATTGAATTATTGGGAGACATTTATATTATCATGCATAAGATTCTGGCAAAACTTTAAAGAACTTTGAATTAATATGATTGAGTTTGGGTAGCATATTTTCCCATGTTTCCAATAATGATAAATAAAGTACTCTAGGTGTAGCTTTGCATTCACAAAAGGAGTATAGATGCTAGTAATGATGAAAATGAATCTGTTATCAAACTTAAGAATTTTGTAAAGCTGCAAAACCTGCCTTATAGGGTTCCATTGAGTTACTATTATATATGGCATACTTTGCAAACTATGACTCGATTTGTATGTAGACAAAAAGTTTCTGACTAGGCAAAACTTGACAACTTTAAAAAATACTTAAATTTGAGAAAAATACAAGCAAAATATAGTTACTAAGTGTACTAAATGCGTCTATAAAATCTTGGGGAAGTTCTTTATTAGGGACTTTTAATCCTAACCAAATGCTTCTCAATTTTGCATCCCAAGGTGTAAAGGAATGATCTCTCAAATTCTGTACTTTGATCCTGTTTATTTTTCCCACTACTATTGCTTCAATTTTGTTTAACAGGGATTCCTCTCCCATCTTCTCCTGAAATATTCTCCTATTGTGCTCCTTCCAAATTTTCTAGATGAGTATTGATGGACAAATAAGCCACAAACTTGAGTAAATAACTTGCTGATTTATGATCAGGCAGAATTTAAACCAATTTATAATGTCATTTGGAAGTGCTTCTGCCCAACCCAGCTGAGCACACATCCATTTCCAGAACACTTGTGCAAATGGGCAGCCATGTTGACTGGTTTTTATCTGTTTTAACCAAGGTTCCTATTTCATTTCCTACCAGTCTCAACACCTCTTCATTCCAGTAATCTGACAACTGATTCTTTAATCAGACCCACATGGGAGCCTGCCCTAGCCTTCTGTTATTTAGGATTTAATTTTGCTATCCATTCTTGTAAGTAAAAACCTACTTCGTCCATCATATATGGACTGTTGCTCAAGATTTGCGTCTTCAGCTCCTTCAATTCACATTCAATAAGAAGGAATGCACTTTCCAGGATTCTCACCTTGATTCTCTCTCCCCACCTCTGCTCTTACCATTATTTGCTCTTCTCTTCCATGAAGTCTCTTCAAGTCCATTTCGCAGAAAAAGCCCTAGCTTGCAGTTTTTCTTTGTGTGGGTTAAGGATTCTTGACGACACTCTCACCGCTAGCTGTTTGGCATTATAAATTTGTTGTCTCCATTTCCTTTGTCTACCTGTAATGTCCCCAACTAGGACTTTACTTAGTTTACCCTAAAATGCCCAACTAGGGTTTGGATTGCGCTTGGGAATGGGCACTAGTAATGTTCCCTACTAGGAGGCTGCCAATTCCCAATGATTCCCATTCATCACTATGCACTTAAATTAAGAAACATTCATTGATTCATAATACATAATCCCTAATTCCTTACTTCTCTCCTAATCAATAACCTTAAGAAGGATGGGGATTTACTTGTCCCAAGGGAACTTGGAAACCAATGTACAAGTAAGCCCCCTCAATGTTTTGTGGAACACATATGCATACCTATCTTGGGACTTCTCCCTCAAGGATTTGTGATTTATGTCCTTACCCCATCTTGGGAGTTTCCTCCCACATTGCAAGATACTACTCGATTTCTCCTTGACAAAACTAACCTATCCTCTTAACGGTGTTAGCGAGTGATTAATACTTACCTTCTCCCAACCTGCGCACCAACTCCCTGGCTCATCTTTGGAAATGTTATACTCCTAGGGGCAACCTCTGGTCTAAGGCTTCTAACATACTCCTGTAATAATCACAAGGGAAAAACAAATGATTCTTTCCTAATTATAGACAGAATCATTATTATGAAGCATCATAGGATATAAGAAGGAAATATTGTCATATTTATCATTTTGCAACTGCATTAAACGTTTCCTTGGAGGTTGCGACAAGATTAATCTTTAACATCATGCCAATTGCCAACAAATTTGTGCATTTAATTTCAATCAGACTCATTCATGTACTAGTTGGAATTTGTGCATGTTATGTCCATTTGATTTGGGTCTTTTGTGGTTATTGATGATTTAACTATTTAATAATCTGTGAAATATGTTCATTGTGTAGCAGTACTGTAATGTAACAGACTTTAGTTTTATTATTGGGTGATAAGTTCAATGATGTCCATTGATGATAAAATCTGCTTGTTCACAGGAGAGTATTGCAAAGGAGTTCATTGAAAAACTTGTGAATTGGACTAAAGCCATCAAAATTTGTGACCCCTTGGAAAAAGATTGCCGGATGGGACCTGTTGTTAGTGAAGGACAGGTAAGAATGAAAAGGTTCTTAGTTCATGTTTTTTTTATGATCATTTCTGATTTGTTTGTGCGGAAGTGAAGCTAGCTCATCAGGGGTTTACATACATACATACATAAATACATATACACACACATATACATACATATACGCGCACTTGTACATGTACATATACATACTGCTCACAAGAAACATTGGATCACAAAGTTTACAAATAGTAACCAATTACAAAAAGACATAAATAGGAGCAGCCATATAAAATACTAAACAATAGTTTCCCTTAACAAAACACCAAGCTAACACTAATCTATACCATACTAACTGTACATAGAAAAAAGCAAAAAGCATCTGTAATAACCACCCTTATTTTTATTTGAAAATACGTTAGCTTTCATTTGAAATGAAATGCAGAACAACTTCCTTTCCACTTTATGATCACCCAAATCCCAGTGGCAAGTTGAGAGCATACGGTGTTCCGGATTACAATTAATTGAAAGCAAACTGCAGAAAGGAAAGCATGAGGTAGCTAAAGCACTTATTTAGTGGGATGCATATACGTTACTAGAAATAAAATTGCATCTTCCGCTTGTCCAGTGGTGAGCGAGGGGGTGCATCTGCATATTCAGCAGAAAAGCTTATACAAACTAAAAGTAACAACTTTGGGCACATCTACTAGCAGTGGGAAAGTTTATGCAATATTGATAAATAAGTAAGCTCCTTCCACTTATCCAGCAGTGGACAAGTACAACAAATTACCGATTTAGTTGGGTAAGAGTCTCTAATGTCTCTTTTACTTTGACCTTAGTATATTATTAAATGATTAAAAATTTAAATTGTCAAAAAAGTAAATAAATTTAATTATTTAATAAGGTCAGCCTGAATGTTTCGCAGAGTTGACTTGGGCTGTTGGTTTGCTCCCCATTGGTCTTGGGTTCAACTCTGGTAGGCGGATTTAACCGGTGTTTGTTGGTTGCAGGCTCCACACCACCCCCAGGGGATTAGTCTCGCCCTGGCTTGCCCCTTCTTAACCCCAACTTGGTAATTCGTAACACCATGGCAAGGCAGGTTGGTCACGGGGACACCCCTGGAGTACCAAAAAAATAAATTAAAATTATTTAATAAGGTCATAAAAGTAACTAAGTGTTGAATAAGTCCTAAGACTTTTAGGGGTATTCATATTTAATTATTTAAGTACTATAGTGACTTATTTTATGTCCATGGAGAATTATAGGGGGTCACTTTATTATTTTCCCTTTGGCTAAAGTTAAATATTAAAAAGTGTAGTAAATTAAATTTGAAAAGTCTTCTGTAAGCTTCCTCAAAGAGTTATAAAGGGGCAGATTGGGTCTTATCTCAGTTATGCTTGGTTTTGTTATTTTCCATTGAAGAGATTTGAGAGCTTCTGGCTTTTGGTTCAGCAAGCCCTGGGGTTTTGGTGGGTTGGAAGAAAACTTACGGATTCACCATTACACTTAATTGTTCACTATTGGAGGTTTCAGATGGAAATTTTACAGAGGTATTCTCAAATAAGTTTTTACAAAATGTTGAAGTCTCATTCTGAGAAAAATTTGTAGGCTTATTGGATTTATTGCAAATCTCTATGAAGAAAATATTGGGACAGTATTATTGATACTTTATGCTAAAGTTAATTTTGTTATGGTAAATCAATGTTGTTATTAAACAAAGGAGATGAAAGCTCCTTATATAGATTTACAAAGACGATGTTTCTAGAAGAAACAATCGTGAACTAAAGATGAAAATAGAAACTACCTAATAAAGTAGAGACAAACTAAGATGACCATTAAAAAAATATTATAATATTCTAATACCCTCCCTTAATGGTCATCGTCTAACTGTTGCCTTTTGGTCACAAATTCTTTAGAACATTCTGCTGCTACTGAGACCCTCTTTAGATCTGCAAAATGTCAATGACCAAGAAGCCATCCAATTTGATGTTGGGTAACAAAGGTATTAGGGGAAAGGACCCAATAACCGATATACCCCCCAATAGCCGTGATAGCGACCCAATAACCGTGATAGGGTTTTGTCATAGAGACCCCCCAATAACCAACTTCAAAATGGTCATTTCCTACACACACAAAAACCCAGTAAGTGTTAGTAACACACCCAATAGCCGTGCACCACAACACTATTAACTAAACACTACAAGTGCACGGTTATTGGTACAATTTTGTTTCTATTACACATCAACTTGCACCAAAAAAGTTACATCATTATTAACATTGAAACATGTTTGCTTATATTTACAAAAAGAATGGATTGGTCTTACAATATGAATATATCATAATAAAGTGCACATCATGTTTTATTTGTGTACATACATGCACGGCTATTGGTGCATAACATCTTCAATCAACTACATACATGCACGGCTATTGGTGCATACTAGTTTGAATAAATTACATACATGCACAGCTATTGGTGCACAAACACTTTAAATACATGCTACATTGTTTTTATATGGCTCTCATCTGCACATTCACCCAAGTAGGTATGACATCTTCATGCAATTAATCGAGCAACAATTTGTACCTGTGTAGACAACAAATGGTGTAAGGCTCACCAATAGAGCACACATAAAGAATGAAAACCAATTTAAAAATTGAAAATTGTAATTCTAATTTCTACTTCAATTACAAAATGTAAATTATTATTCAAATTTGTAATTCTCAATCCACCGAATGGAATACCAAATTAAAAAAACCAAATTAAAATCCAAATTTCTGCAAGAGTATAAAAATGCATATTATTATTCAAATTATGCACTTATTCAATCCACCAAATGAAATACCAAATTTATAAATGCAAATAATCATTTAAATTTGTACAAGAATATAATACTGTAAATTATTATTCAAATTATGCAATTCTTCAATCCACTGAATGAAATACCAAATTATAAATGCAACTTATCATTTAAATTTTTATTTGAATTAAAAAAATGCAGTGAATGACATACAAAAATGCAACTTGTCAATCAAATTTCTACTTGAATTTAAAAAACAAATTAATATTCAAATATGTACTTCTTCCATCCACCGTATGAATGCAAATGCTTGTGCTTTTATGCATGAAATGACCGATGTATTCCCACCACTATTTGAATTTCAAATACACCAACCAC
>MU223090.1:269874-286482 GCA_018584345.1 Thuja plicata
GTTACTATTTACTTTGAGTATTTACTAAATGGCATTGAAATGTTGTATGTTAAGGTTATATGATGTTTAAATGGCATGCATTGTCCATATTTTCATATGAATGTAATGTATACTTGCAAATTTCCTTGTATATTTGAAAATTTCCCTATATTTACATAGCCGTCCCCTTTGCCGTCCCCTGCCGTCCCCAAAATCGGCAAAAAAATTTGCCGTCCCGAAAACCCGTCCTACCGTCCCCTGCCATCCCCGTCCTGGAAACTCGGGGTAACCTTGCTAAAAACAGCTGAAAATAAGAAGCCAAAAATGGAGGGAGGAGAAGACATATTGCAAATAAAGGTGATCCAATCAGCTTTAGCAGACATAGAGTTAAAAGAAAATCAGTTAAGAGATTGGACAGAAGAGGCCAAATCATGATCACAAGTGTTAAGTGGATGAACAAGTGAGCATAAAGGAATCAGTGAAAACAAATTAAGAAACAGATAAAGGAAGAAAAAGACAAACAAAACAAGGCTGCAAACATTATAATTAAATGTTTTAGAGACTTTGGTGAGAAGGAGAGAACCAACATTCTAACAAGGACTTCCTTAAAGACAAGTTGAAGTGGACAAGCTATATCCAACAAGCAAACAAGATTGGAAAAGGTATAGATGGAGGAAGAGATAGGGATGTAAGAGTCATCTTGAGAAACATAGAGGATAAGAATGTGATTCTAAAAGACAAACGGTAACTTAAAAAGCACACACATTTACCTAGATGAAGATTTGACCCTTGCGTAGCAAGAAGAACAAATGAAAGAATGGGAGAAAGTGAAAACAACAAGATGTAAGGGAAAGTGAGCATGGGAAGAATGGAAAAATCCAAATGTCATCTTGAGAAACATGGAGGATAAGAGTGTGATTCTAAAAAATAAACAGTTACTTAAAAGCACACACATTTACCTAGATGAAGATTTGACCCTTGCTTAGCAAGAAGAACGAAGGAAAGAATGGGAGAAAGTGAAAACACCAAGAAATAAGGGAAAGTGGGCATGTGAATGGGAAAACCCAAATCAACGATCATTTTGCCAACAAGAAAGAGGGAATAGGGGCCCCACAGGAACATTTACATGTTGTAAGTTGGAATTGCAGAGGATATACATGGAGAAGTGGACCTAGATTGGGGCCCATTGCAAAAAGAAAAGATATTATCATTCTTATAGAAACACATGAACATGATGGATGCAAAGATCCAAATTTCAAAGGGTATAAGAAAGTTTCAGTTTGGAAAAAAGGGAATGAAACTGACGAGGGTCACGAGGGAGTTATAGCACTATTAGATGAAAAGTGGCAGGGAATTGTAAAAGTTGCAAAAGAAGACCCAAATATACAATACATATGGCTTTAAATAACAGAATGAGGTAACTTTCAGATTGGCTGCTTGCTACTTTGCTCTGAAAAATTCAAAGATCTATTAGAAGAGAAATTTAGACAATGAAGACCAATATGCCTTGCTAAAAAAAGTATATCTATATTTTCAGCACACTTTTTTATGTCCCCATTTTTGCGCCTTTTTAAGGGTCAGTGTTTTCTAGTAGGATTAGCCTATTAGCAAGGTTCCTGAGGCTAATGCAGTGGATAGGTAGCCATCCAGGGGTCTTGTGGTCCTTTTGAGAGTTTTGTGTGGTATTTCTGGGGCTCTGAGCCGGTTTCCTATTTTTTACAAGGAAACTAGGAGATGGCCTGTTATGCATTATGAGCCATTCTGGATAATCTGAGACACTTCACTATATTTTATGGAGGGTTCCTATTTTTTAGGAGATTAGCAGTTTTCCTTCTATTGTTCAGACATCACCGGGGAGCAGGTGCAACATCAATTTCCAGTTGGGAAGGTTAGGCGATGGTTTCAGAATAAATATTAAATTATTAAAGTTTCTCTATAGTTGACTTTAATATTTTCATAAATAAATTAAAGTTACTTTATATTCTCTGTAGTTGACTTTAATATTTTAATTAAATAAATTAAAGTTACTTTTATAAAGTAACTTCATAAAAATTTAAGTTGCTTTTTAATAATTCAAGAAGTAACTTTTTATTTTTATTTTTTTTATAAAGTGACTTTTAAGTTGCAAATGGAAGTGGACGCCTATTTGAGGAGGAATAAAGTAAAATTTAAGAGAAACATTTTAATGTTTTAAAATGCTTGCAACCCTAAAAGTTGCGTTGCTTCTTGGAGAGAATTAAAAGACCTTTTGGAGGCAAAAAAGGGATCATCCATTCAGCTATTCAATTTTTTGGAGAACTTTGCCTTTGGCTTGGAGAATAGAAACTAGGGTTTCTTAGATCAGCAATCAGAGAGGGACAATTTTCCTCCCGATTCAGTTACTTGTAGGTATGGAAGATCACCCCAAGGGTGGCTCTATAGGAAACTTCACCCTGGGGTTTCAATTGTGCTTCAAATTCAGAGAAATCAGTGGAAGACTTTCATTTTCAGGTTGCAACAGAAAGGGATTGACTGAGTTTCATGGTTATTTTCAGAAGGAGGAGCAGATCTGGGTTATTTGAGACTATATATTTGGTGCCAAACACTCCTACAGCTGGCCATACCCTTCATCTGCAAGAGAATTTGTTCTAAGGAAGGCAACATGGGTTTTAGTGCATGATTCAGGTCAAGGGAAAGTCAGCAATCAGTTCAAATCATACAGATCTAGCAGTTATAGCTTGTCATCAGCAAAGAAATTAATCTTTTCTTGTGTGGCATTGGAGTTTGGGCTGCTAGGCAACCCTAAGCGTTGAGCATTCAGGAGTCTTATTGAATCTTCAGGGCTGTGAGGCATCTGTTTGCTGCTGCAAGAACATTATCAGAATTCTGAAATCATTATCAGACCAGTTGTTATTTCTGGCTGATGTATTAGGGCCTAGCATATGGCTTTGGAAAAGGGTATATACCCATTATACTTAATGCAGTAAGGAAACACCTAAGTTTATTCAATATTCATTAGTCTTACTTTGAGTTTCTTTCTGTTATTAGTCCGTATTTATGTCAATAACTGAAAACCTAAGTTGCCGGTTCGGATTCTGGTATGGATGCAGGTTCGAGATTCGGGTTCGAAATTCGTCCAAAAATTATTTGGGTTGGGTTCCGATTCGTTTTGGGTTCATCCGTACAAGAATATATATATATATATTTTAAATAAATAAATAATATTATTATAATATATAATAATAATAGTATATAATAATATTATTATTATTATTATTATTATTTAAATTATATATATATTAAATACATAAATAATAATATTATAATATATAATAATAATAATATTATTATTATTTAAATTAAAATATAAATAATATTCTTATCGGATTAATATTGTTAAACCTTAATATACTTATCGGATTTTTTTCTCGATATAAGTTGAATCGAATATATACCATTTTATCTTTGCATGTTGGGTGTGTATTATTTTGGGAGGCTATTTGTTTGAGCAATTGGAATCCAATTATTAAGGTATCGTGTTTTCATGGATGCGTCCGCCGGTTGTAGCGTTGGAGTATCTGCACGAGCGGGGAATAGTGTACAGAGATGTGAAGCCGGAGAACATTTTAGTGCAAGATAGCGGGCACATAATGCTCATCGATTTCGGTCTTTTGCTGTGTCTCATATCGGACAAGGAGCGAGATGGTGAATGGAAGACTCGTTCTTTATAGTTGAGCAAAGTCGGGTCGAATTTGTATGTACAAGCTTCCGATTCACATTGTTTACACTCTGTACAACGACTCACTCTCAGCAATTGGTGGATAAATTCATTTTTTTTGGGTTAAGAATATTCAATGCCGTTTAAATTCAAGCCAAATTCTTTCCGGGTTCTTGCGTGCATTTCAAAATTCTTCCAAATTCCTCCGAAATTCATCCCGGGTCCCTCTGAGAGACTTTTTGGCGAATTTCTCAGACTGCGGCCGACTTTACAACGAATTTGCACCGTACCCGACTTTATGACGAATCAAATCTCGAATTTTGCCTTCAGCCAACGAATGTTGAGGTTAGACATTACAAAGTGTTAGGTCGGCTCATGTATGGTGGTTTTCAATTCATTTCTCAGACTGCGGCCGACTTTACAACGAATTCGCACCGTACCCGACTTTATGACGGATCGAATCTCGAATTTTACTTTCAGAATACTTAGAAGTAGCTTCAGATCCGGGGTTAGACATTACACACTTGTAGACAGTGTTAATGGGTGACTTTAATGCAAGAACAACTAATAACCAATCTCTCCAGCTGGGTAGTGAAGAAAGAGGGGAAAACAATCCTTTATGGTTGGAGAAAGGTGGAGGTCAACATTGGAAAAGGGTATATACCCATTATACTTAATGCAGTAAGGAAACACCTAAGTTTATTCGATATTCATTAGTCTTGCTTTGAGTTTCTTTCTGTTATTAGTCCGTATTTATGTCAATATCTGAAAACACATAGAAAATCAGAAAACTTAGAAGTATCTTCAGATCCGGGGTTAGACATTACACACTTGTAGAGATAGTGTTAATGGGTGACTTTAATGCAAGAACAACTAATAACCAACTCTCCAGCTGAGCAGTGAAGAAAGAGGGGAACCCGGAAAACAATCCTTTATGGTTGGAGAAAGGTGGAGGTCAACATTGGAAAGAACATTGGAAAAGGGTATATACCCATTATACTTAATGCAGTAAGGAAACACCTAAGTTTATTCAATATTCATTAGTCTTTCTTTGAGTTTCTTTCTGTTATTAGTCCGTATTTATGTTCCACGAGGACCATTTTTTAGGGGACTATAGGGGACAACTATTTAAAAATAGAGATTTTTTATAAAAATATAGAGAAATTTCAAATATTCATATCATAACATTGTAAAAGCATTTGTCATAGGCATTTTAGAAGCTTAACAAATAACATTAGACTTGAATTGAGATTTCACATGAGCGTTGACAAACAAATTAACAAAATTCAAATTCTTCCATTGTCAATATGCATACATAATATAATAGAATAATAACAAAATGCCCAAAGGCTCCAAGTTTCAACTATAAAATGAGAAAATAGAGAAAATATATGGCTGTCCCTAACTAGCAGGTGGAATTAGTAGGTTTGTATCAAGATTTGAGCTTGAGTTTGAGGCACTGATAATATAAGGGGCTGACTTAGGCAATGGAACCCCAAGTCCCCGAGTCCTTGAAATGTTTTGGAGAAAGGGATGGGGGTACCAAGGTAGGATACGGGTCCTCATGGAGCATAGAGGAAAGCCCTTTTTAGCTTACTAGTGAAGTGGGGAAGTAGTATGTCAAACTGCAGTTGGAGACTACTAGAAATAATCTAGAAACATCTAATCACGTGAATTCTCAAAGTTAACACCACAATCCCATATGAAATTCTTTTGGCTGAAGCATAAACTTTTACATTGGAGGCGTCGGCGATAACCCAATTGGTAAGTTATTTAAAAAAAATTGAAAACATGGACGACCATCATTGGCCCAAAATGGTTGTGAAGGAGGTTATAGACTGTAGGGAAAAAATTGGATGAAGCAAAACAACAACTGGATAAACAAGTGGGGCGTCAACTTGAATGAATATCCTAGCATCACTGAACAAATAAAAAGCTATGTTATCAAAAAATTTAGAATTACCATGTGGACAAAGTAAAATGGGTAAAAAAAAACATACTACATCAACTAAGGACTGATGGTACCCTAAATTTTGAGAATTTAGAAGTCCCAATCCATTATCAAGAAGCAAGTTTCTCCATTCTAAAAAAATCAAAGGAAGCTTTATGACACAAATAAATAGAACTAACTAATTGAAGCCTTCAGAAAATGCTGCAATTTCAACCTGCTACAAAGATGATGCCGACAGAGGCTAAAGATGGTCAAATTTTAAAAATCTAAAAACAACCCAGTTTGGGAAATCAAATTTCCTATCTCCAGTAAAAATCTTAGCTTTTCACGATGTGTTTTGGATTTTCGACCAAAGCCAAATCCGAAAGTTAGGTAGTTATTTTTTAGTTAGTTATTTGTTTTTTTAAAAATAATTTGTAATAAGGGTTGTGTCTTTTCACCTTAAAGAGGTGTGAAAGCCACTTAAACACATATATATACATAATGTAAAATGTGAAGACAATACAATAATATAATTTCACATATTTGGATAGTTTTGGATCAACAACTGTAACATGGACCTGGATGTACTATTTCTTTAAAATCAATAAAGATAAGTCTTTTTTCTTCATATATGCAATTGTTTCGTTAATCATTTTACAATTAGTCCCTCGGATAAACCAATAGAACTTCTTCAAAGTGATAGTTTGACGTGCATGCTTCTTGATTTGATTCAATATAGTCTATATTTTCAATTGGTTTTCTCATTTTGCATGGTTAAATTCTGTTGATTGAGGCCTCAGTCAATTGGGCTGTCATCTGAGAAGTATTACCCTTTTGAAATATCTCTGAATTTGTTTTAGGTTGCATGTACATTCCATAACACCTTTGAAGTGATAAGTTTTCTTGTAAAACTGTATCTGAGGTTGAACATAAGATTGGAATGATAGTGACTCTATTGCCCATGGTTGATTAAGGCACTGGTCTTTCTTGCTTATTTAGATTATAGTTATTTAGTTCATTGTTTATAGTTTTGTGATATCTTATCTATCTGTTCATTTCAAATTACATACACATTTACTAAACATTCTTTCAATTACTTAAAATATTTCATGATATATTGCTTTCTGTTAGATTTCTTTCAAGTGCCTTGCCATACTTGAGAAAGAAGGTTGAAGTGTTATTTATCTGCTATAAAAAGCCTTGTAACTTGAAGGATAAGTCAAGGTATAGGCCTACTAGCCTTGGTTTTGCAGAGCCAGAATTGCAAAAGTTTCAACCTTGCCTTGGTTGTGACTTGTTAGTTGGCCAAATCACTTGGGTTTCCAAGCATTGGATTGGCAAGTCCATAGGAAATCCAATCTGTTGATTTGAGCACCAACAAGGACCATGGTGAAAAACCATGTTTAGGGGCTGCTATTAAAGGGAAAGCGAGGCTGTTAGTTTCACAATCGAGGATGGGATTGCATCATCTTGGGTGTGAGATTGGTAGGTGGAAGAAAGAGCCTACATATTTTGCAATAAGGGAGTAGTAGAAACAGAATGGTAACTTCATCATGGAATGCACAACTTATGAGGATGTCCATACTCAGTACAAAAAGGGCTGGAAGGTTGACAACATGCAACAGTCAGTTGTCTTTGTAGCACTTTCTAATGGCATCTTGACCTTGTACGTGCTCTTGTATGCATATAGCTAAGATGATAAAAAACTGAAATTCAATTAACTAAAAAAGAAGTAAAAAATAGAGAAGTAAAATGACCATCAGACATGTTTATGATCTCCTTTGCATTCATTCTTAAATTTTCATCCTCAAAGATCTAGTTAGAAATATCCATGCTATCCGTCTTATTTACATAATCTAATAATTTCCACTTCTCACTAACAGATATTCTTTTGAGTGAAGCCTTTGCCTTGAGCATGGATTGTAAAGTTGTGAATATATTGGTATTTTGAGTGGCACTTGATTGTACAAGCCCCATTCTTTCTGTGATTTGAAGCATATATTTGCATATTTTACTCCCTTCCTGCAAATCAGGTTTAATGGAATCTAATTTATTAAGATCTTCTAGCATTAGATTGAGGCAATGCATTTCAAACTGGGTATCAAAGATAGTTCTCTATAGAAGTAGCTTTGCCAAAGTTAATTATTTTTTCAATACTGACCATGACAACTAGGAGAATATTATCAATGACCAATATAACAACAATCTCTTCCAACACCATGAATATTTTGACTTTGTTAATGTTTTCTGAAGCGTTAGTAGACTTGATGATAACAATTCACTCCTTGGAAGCAACTAGGAAACTTAGAAGGGTTTGTTTTCCACCATTTGTCCAGCCATTAGGAATTAGTGTGCAACCTTTCTTTCTTCTATAGGATATTTTTGATCAAACAATGCACCCACATTCTCTAAATTGGTAGTGCAAAGTCTCAGCATTGAATCTCTAATTACATCCATAGTAAAGGATTTCTATACTTTGCTAGTAATAGTCAAGTTAACGATCAATTCCGAATGATAAGGAGACAAAACAGTAAGAACTATGATTAGTAACTAAGATTCAAGTGGAATGATTTTAAAAGCAGTGTGATTTTAAAAGTATTCACGTTGCACATTGGAAATTGTAGCAAAAATGTGGAATTTCATACATTGCAGCCTCATGCATGTCCTTTTTCCAACCAGTAACCTTGAGTGGAGGTTGAGAAATGGGTTCAAAAGCAAGTAGTTACACCTATGTTTGTGTGTCCATGCATGTGTTTGGGTGGGGTGGGTTGGGTGTGCAACGGGTGCATGTGGGTGTGTATGTGAATGCATGCACGTGGGGGTGTGTCCACTCACTCCTTGGACTAGTAGAAAAATATATTTTGCCCTCTAAGAGCAGCATGAGGAGAGGAAAATGATGACCACATTTCATTCCACTTCCTTTTATTTTGAATCCTTTTTACTTCAAATCTCTTTAAAAGAGATTTTGTGGAGCACCATCATGATTGTTAATACATACAAGGTGGTACATCAGACCATGGTATACAAATCCGCTAAACACTTGGTGAATCCTTGAGTACTCATTAGATTTTTGCTAGGATGCCGGTTTGAGTTCGGATTTGAAGAACCGGTTTGCTGGTACGACAAAATTTTGAAAAGGGGTTTGGGTTCATTAGTACAACAACACACACACACAGACACACACACACACACATATATATATATATATATACGAAGCCTAGAAGCATGAGTTAAGATT
This sequence comes from Thuja plicata, assembly GCA_018584345.1. Classification (NCBI taxonomy): domain Eukaryota; kingdom Viridiplantae; phylum Streptophyta; class Pinopsida; order Cupressales; family Cupressaceae; genus Thuja; species Thuja plicata. The sequence goes on from MU223090.1 coordinate 278,722, forward strand.
AGAATGTCACATAGTATCATAAAACATTTAAACACCATAAACTTGTAATCATAGCATCATATTGACATATACTCAAGTTCAACATCAAAGATTCAAAACATTAAAATGTCAAGTGATAAATCATAACATTAAGTTCAAGTATCATTGTTTCAAGTTCAACTAATGGATTAAAAATTTATTAATAGTCTTCTTCATCATCATCTTCTTCTTCTACATTGGCACCAGTTGACTCACAAACAAAGGTAAGGCCAATGGGATCAGCTGCACCAATAACATTATTGGTGTAAAAATCTTCAAATTCATCAAGTGCAAGTTGAGAAGTGGATGCCAACATAAGCCTTTAGATTCCACTTTTTAGTGTTGTGGATGTTATATGGAGCATAATCAGATTCGGAGGTTAATTTTTCCCCACTTTTATCGGCGCAGTTTCCCCCCAGATTTTTCAACAGGGGTTTGGGGGTAGTGCCCCGCGAAGCCAAAAACGACTTTTATTATTGTACAAAGGCACTGGGAGTTATTTTTCTGTTCGCCAACATATTCTAACCTTAACAGTGGATGTCAAAAAATAATTAATTTTGCAAAAAAAACAACTTGGCCGCTGACTTTGACCATTTGTGGGACCAAGTTCACTGGTGGTTCAATGTTTTCCAGCTTGGTCCGCTTGGGTCCGAACTAGGTGTGGTCTGGTTCGAACCACCTCCATGTGGGCTAGACCCTATCCAGACCCACAGGTGAATCGGATCAGAACCACAGACTAGTTCGTACCGTGGCTGGTCTAGGGGCCCTTAGGGGCGAACTGGAGAGGGGCGAACTGGACATCCTAGGATTGTTGGGTAGCTCAATATTTCCAAGAAAAACTTGACATCCTTGTTGGCCAAGCTTTTGGTGAGTCATAGTCCCTAAAGCTAGCAAGTACTTGTTGAAACTCGACAAACTTGTGCAAAAGCTTGCTGTACGAAGAAAAGGTAACCCTATGCAGCAAAAGCATGCCAAAAATGCAACATAAACATTTGAAAAACATAGCTTTCTGGCCTTTGACCATTCTGTGTGAATTGGAGTGAAAATACACAACTTTTTTCTTTATTGGAAATTATGAAAATGGTGTGCATTGTGAAGATTTGTGCTGTTTTGAACATCTTCGTTGGGCTTGGTGGCAGTGCTCCACTCCTTGACCCCACCATGTACTAGAAGGAATGTGCTAGGAAGCATTGCTCCCAAACAACTGTCGAATTCATTTGATTCACTTTGTAGCTGCATTTTGTATTTTTCTTTTTTTAATAATTTAAGAATTTTTAAAGTTGCCAAGTTTATGTCAAGTCAAAAAAAAAATTGTCTGCCGAAGCAGAGTTTGTGAACTTTGCTTAAGAGTGTTTATGTCTATGAAATTTTGCACCATATCATTTGTAGAAGATCTGATGTAACATATTTATATGTAACTTGTAAGGTATCTTTCTGTTGTTAAGCTTTTGGATTAAACCATGTAATCTTTTTCATCAACAACATTTTAGATCATACTTCATGATCCATCATCAGGATATCTAGAGAGCAAGAATGTGAGGATAGCTGCAGACTGGAGAGGTTAAATAGAGGCAAGGAAGGATTCTAGAACTCAGAAGAGAGGGAAGGAGTCTTCCCAAAAAAGAATAACTTAAATGTAAACCAACCACAAGGATGTTCTAAATTAAAATTCTAATTTTAGTTTAGAATATCCTTGTGGTTGGTTTTCATTTAAATTTTTCTTTTTTGGGACGATTCCTCTTCCCTCTGTTCTAAGTTCTAGAATCCTTCCCTTGCCTCTGTTTAACCTCTCCAGTCTACAACTATCCTCACATTCTTGCTCTCTAGATATCTCATCCTGATGATGTTTTTAGGATAATAGAATGTTTCTTTAATGTTCATTTAGTCATCTTTAATTTGTTTAGGAAAGTTTCCTATTTTGTCTTTTGTTAATGTTTGTTTCTTTTAGAAACAAAATCTTTGTAAATCTATATAAGGAACTTTCGTTCCTCTGTTTAATAGAACAATAACATTGATTTACCATAACATGGTATCAGAGCACAGGATAATTTTTTTCGAAATTTTTTTAATCCTAATTTGATATTAGTGATTTTTTTTTGAAAAAATTCTAGTTGATTCTCCAAAACCCGTCTAGGGTTTTTAGTCACATTTCCGACCATGTGATCGTGTGATGTAGTTGCGTTTTTGAATCTGTAATTCACGATTTTCTTTTCTCGTGTGAGATTTCTTCGTTTTTTTTTCACAAAATGCGGCTGCCTTGTGGTTTCCGTGGCAACACAAGTTTTGCGCTCGTTTTCTTTGTTCGCGTCTGTATTTAAGACGCCATTTCTGCAAGCGATGAGATTATCTGGAGATAGAAGGCGTGGCTGAGAATTCTATGACCCGTATGACCATTTATCATGGTCATTTTCATTGCTCACACGTTCTAGACTGGTCTTTTTCCTGCGACTTCTGTCCTTGGCTCAGTTTTTTCGCTTTTTTTGAAGAAAACGTGACAACTCTTCTCATTTGCAGGCATCTAGGGCTCGCGACCTCTTCTAGGGCTCGCGACCTCTTCTCTGTCCTTTTTTGAACTGTGCGACCTGATTTTGGTTTGTTTCCTCATGCGTCTGTGGATTGCGCGACGAGTGTTCGTGTTGTATTTTTTGGCACGTGTTTTGGAGTTGTCGGGTTTTTACTGCTGTTTTTCTTTAGATCTCTAGTTTGCTCGCATTTTCTTCTGTTCATTTTGCGTTTTCTAGGCATCATTCTTCAACATGTGATAAACAAAGGAAGGCGCACGAATCATGATTTGCAAGCATTTTTTTTTGCTGCCGGCTAGGGTTTTTTGGGTAAACTTTTACGTTTTTGGCTGAAAATTTTCTCTGATTTGGGCCACGAAACCCTAAATCCATTCAAATTTCAGCAAACGGTTTTTTGATCTTTTTGGGAAAAGGGTTTTAATAAATTTTCACCCAAAAAATTATCTGGTGGTTTGTTTTATAATTTTTTGTTCTTAAAATTTTTTTTTTTGGGCTTTTTTATTTTTGTTTTCTGAAAAAAAAAAAATCAGGGTTTTTAAATAATTTTTTTATTCTTAAAAAATTATCCGGTGGGTTTATACTTTTTTCCCATTAAAAAATTATTTGGAGGGTTTATAATTTTTCCTCAAACATTGTCTATTGGGTGTATTAGGAAAAAAATATCTATTGGGTTTTTCCTATTTTTCTTAATAAAAAACATGGCTTCTTGCAGTCTGTTTTGAGACATAGTGCTCATCTGCAAAAGTTCTTGGTGAATCATCTTGTAGTTTGTTTTGGGGCGTATTGCTCATTTGCAAAAGGGTTTGCGATTTTCCTCAAAATCATGGTTTCAGTTTCATCTCGGTGTCTCTGGCTACAGGGTGTAATAACTTTGTTTCAACATCAGATTGGACAGATTTTGGCTACTTTTGGTCTCAGCCACAGCAGAATGTTCTGAAGAATTTATGACCACAAGACATGTAGAGTCTTCTACAGGGTAGTTAGACGACAACCATTAAGGGAGGGTATTAGGATAATAGAATGTTTCTTTAATGGTCATCTAGTCGTCTTTAATTTGTTGAGGAAAGTTTCCTATTTAGTCTTTTGTTAATGTTTGTTTCTTTTAGAAACAACATCTTTCATGAAGTATGATCTGAAACATTGATGATGAAAAAGATTACACAGTTTACTTTGTGGATTATGGAAACTACATGTCACTAAGGTATCTTTGTGTCATTCTAAACAATAGATTTTGGACAGTAAGAAGCAAGTTGTAGAATCCAACAATCAAGAAAAAAATATTACATTTTCTCCATACAATGCCAACTCTTTAATCACATTTTAATAAACAGAAAATAAAAACGTAACATTTTAAACAGAGAAATATATAATATTTACGTAAAGACAAATTGTGCAAAGTCAGGCATTTTGACCAGTAATATGCAAGCAAAATATTAACATATAAATAAATTTCAAACAAATATCAATTACATTCTGCAAATGAAAAACTAGAAAATAAACATCTAAAAAAATAAAAAGAATTGAAAATGAAAGAAAAATAAGTTCGAAAATCAGAAGATAGATGAATATTTTAAAAAAATATACATATTTTCAATCATATTCGTATTTAAGAATAATTTATAAAAGAAAAACTAATTAAAGAAAAACTTCAAAAACCTGAAGAAGCATTTAAAAGACTACATATCCTTGGAATTTCTTGATAGAACGAGTCAATATGGGAATGAGATACAAAATGGCTGAACTTAGTCACAAATCAAAGCTCCAAATCTCTTAAACTGCTAGAATAAACTACAATCATTTTTGTTTCCAATGCTTATCACTTGTTGAGTCAAGTTTCAACCACTGAAATAACAGTAACAAATTAATTTTCTGAATTCCACAAAGGTGAGCTCATTCTGGAACAATGTTTTCAGTGACATTCAGTGTTTACAGCAGTTGAAAGCGGGTTTTCTGTTTGCTGCCACTAGAGAAATGAATTAAATAGTGTTTTATACTATTCCATTACGATGAGGGCTTTTTAGAGTTCTAATTTTTTAATGATTTGAAGTTCTAGATTTTAATAGTATTTTTTGTTTTTTATGTTCATGTTTTCAAAACACATGGCCTGTGACTGAGTTTCGAGTGAGTTCTGCAAAGAAAAAAGACTTGCAAAGGCTCTAATTCGCTGTTAAATTCATGAATTCTGGCGAGTTCAGCGACCAAAATTCGTTACTGTCATCTCAGCTTGGGACTTTGTGAGTTTGACAGAGACTTGCTGAGTCTTGATACAATGTCTTGTTCTCTCCAATATTACCAAATCGGACATATTCAGGTTTATTGTGGGTAAAAAGCTTCCCGGAATCAGATTGGGTAGCATTTTTCTCACCTAAATGTTTCAGAATTTTATTTGTTGAAACTGGCAGACTCCAGTGATGACATGGCAATTCCGACGAATCTCGACCGTTCAACCTGCAAAACACGATTCTCAAAGGGTTTTTAACTTTTCTGTTCTCCCTAAACATTGTCTTATCATGACCTCACTGTTGGAATGTATTTTGTAACTGTCAAATTTAGAAATTATTTGCTCGGGACTGATAATTGGGTTGGAAAAGCCTCTGTCAAGTGCCTGGTTTAGTCTGTCTACTTGCTCCTCGATACACGTTTATTCCTTTTCATTGGGGTGGGCAGGAGTATAGGGCTTATGTGCATTACAGGGCAAGGGCACTACTGTTCATGTTTAATATTTAATAAGATTACCGTAGAGTTGCCCCTTGAATAGAGCAGACAAATGTCCCATGATACCATCTCCATAATGCTTAGAATGTTTTCGCATGGAGAGAACTACCGACATAGTACAAGCTTTTCATACTTTTGTTCATAATATATGAGTTTTTTATGAATGCTGGTATTTATATTAGAGTTTTTTTTTATCGGTGAATTTTGAGTTTGTTATTGATAGTAATAGTAAAGATTTACATTTGAAGCCACTAGTCTTGGCAGATTATTCCCAAATCAGTCAACTATCTGATACCCTCTGAACTCCATATCTAAACCTACTTCTGCAATAAGCATACAACTGACAAACTACGCTTCATAAGCCAAAATGGCACTACTGTACCCTATACCGACATACTGAGAGAGAGAAACTACGCAACTAGAACAACAAAAGGCCCATTTCATTAACAAAATTGGGCATATACAACGATTTTTTGACTATTAGAACAAAAATTCATCAACTAGGGTGGCTCAGCCTACCCATTTCCTCTGCATTTCCTCCCTGGTTTCAGTGGGAATAATCATACCATGCAGGTTTCCAGCTTGTTCTTCTTTGCATTCTTCAGCTGCTGCACTGGAACCGTGTTGCCCGCCTCTGGTTTCAGCTTGGTAATTGACTTCCTCGGAGTGGATGTAATGTCCCCTTATCCGGTCTTATGGGATTTGGGATTGATTTCTTCAAATTTAATTATAAAGACTTCTTTCTAGTCAATGACTTTACTTATAGCATAATATCCTTTATAAATATCTATAGATGATAGTGTAGATAACTTATGTTGTCTTCTTATCCATCGATTAGTCCCCTTACCAATTGCTGCCTCCATGCCTTTTAACACTTGGTGTAGTCATCACACCTCTTCATTAAGATACATTTAATCACTTATTACTATTGTGTCTCTTCATTATGATATTAGTTTATGTTAGCTGATCATTAAGAACTTAACATCGATTAGACTGGCTTCATTTCACTATGTAATCATTAAGGGAATTGTCATATGTGTTGCATTATATACAAGCAGAGGTAAGGTTAACATATAACATATACATCGGCTGAAGGTGGAATATTCTATATTGCTGCAAGTTTAATGATTAACATACGATTCACTACCATATACATCATACCACCGATCCGTACAGGTATACAAACTGCAGATTTATATGTGTTTTCTAGATCTGTATTCTTATTGGAATACTCTGTAATGTACCTTTTTCTCCCCGCAAACGCTTTATGTCTTTGCTGTTTCGATTAAAGGCATGTCTTGCTATTTGTAATTCTGCTGTACTAATAATGTTTCAAAGATTCTTCATATGGTTTAGTTGCTCAGTGTATTATCTAATGCTGATTCATAGTCTCTTTTGCTGACTGACTGTTCAATCTCTAGGTGATGATTAGATGATTTGTTCTTCCCATATCATGATTGGGATGCTCCTTTGTTAGAACCTCCGTCCCTGCTCAACGTGGCTAGACTCCCAGGATACAATTATATCAAAACTCCAATTATAAACTCCTAGTGTCATTGGATATCCAGTTATATATCACCGTCATTTAGGTATCGGCTTTGCACTAATCGTATATTATCGCGTGAGTTTATGGCAATAGACGTCCTGCACCATATACTCTTGTTTGCAAATGATATATCCCCTTTCGATAATGTTATGTGATGTTTGTTTTTTTATCAAAGTCCTTTAACTCCCATCCTCCCCTTTTTTTTAATCTCTACTCTCGTTGACCATTTTATATACCATGTTCGTCAGAAAAGTCGCGACTCTTGAATATGCCCGTCGCTTCCTTATTAACATTATAAGATATATATATATATATATATTATAGTTTATATATGTTGATTAATATTAATTATTTTGATATTCGAAATATAGTCATTGTATATAGAAGATTTAATATTCATATTGTAATTTATTTATTAGTATTTATTAAGCTATATATTAAATTACACACACACACATATATTATTGATTATTATTTATTACATTATATACCATTGTATTAATGATATATTATATTATAATATATCATATAACTTAAGAAGAATGTATTATTAATCGACATCTATATCCTTCATCGATCTCGTTGCAATATATATATATATATATATATATATATATATATATATATGCTTCTAAGATGATCAATGTCTTCACGATAATCTTACTCATAGGCGGTCTATTATTCATCATTGATTCTTATGACTTCCATACTGTCCATATATCTTAGGACCGGTGTTCCTGAACTCGCCGCGGGTTGTGCGAGTTTTGACAACCCACGGGCTGAGTCGAGCTTGCCGGGTTTTGATGACCCGGCAGCATGACCCGACGGGTCATGGGTCATGACCCGCCGGGTTCATGGGCTATGACCCGGCCACAATAGTCACAAACTACACATAAAAAATAAAAATAAAAAAAGACTTTTTCCTATATTTTTTTATACTTAGCCAATTTTTCAGTTCAG